>VICI01000113.1:0-61645 GCA_019593645.1 Akabosia matsudoensis | reverse complement strand
CATGTGCTAAATGAGGGAGCTACTTTAATTGTCAACACGCGTAGAGGTGAAATTCACTCAGTGGACAGATACAAATGTGAAGACAAATTGCAATACAAGTGCTCAAAATTGTGGTACAAATATACAGATGAAAAGTTAAGACAAATCGAAAAGGAAAAAGAATTCAAAAGTGCGTTGAAAGCGAAAATTATAGAGTTAAGGAATGGTGATGAGTTAGGATGTGACATGAGTTGCATAGATGAAGTGGTTAATCGTGTCAGAAAAGAGTGCAATAGTGATGAGCAGAAAACGTAATAACCCTGGGCGGGAGTTGGTGGTGACAACTAATAATAATAATAATAGAATAGAAGTATTTGATAATTTCTCGTCACGTGATAACTTTTTCTCCCATTTCCAGAACTTTCTTACGATTTGCCAGTCCAAAATTTCTGCAAATATCTCAGGTATACGAGGAAGAGTAATTCGTATGAAAATCAGACCGCCATGTGATAAGGCAAGCTCAGAAATTAAAATTTCCCACTATCTAATGTATAGCGCACAGATATATTATAATTCCGAAGCAGGTTAATATTTAGCTTCGTCTATCCAAACGTTTCTTTTATTTTGTCAGTTCCATTCTTTAATGAATCTCTCATGTTAACTACAAAGAATATGGTAATAATCATATGGTAAGGCATGCGAAGATATAAAAATCTCATAATATCTTCTTTCACCTTATAATCCCGGATTTAGACAATACTTCGCTTCGTATTTCCAAACATTTCGTAAAATTTGTCAGTCCGGTTCTTTTGCTGGTATATTAGTTGAACAACAGAGAGCAGCTAGTGTATAAACTAGACTACCATATGATAAGGCATGCCCAGAAATCAAAATTTCCCCCATTTCGCGCATAGGCCCTGGAAGCATAATAAATCGTTTCAACGTAATAATGAAGCATTTCCAAATTAAAAACTAGAAATACGCGGGCAACTTCATGTGTCTGAAAACAAAATTGGGTATGTTTATTCGTTTTCTAAGGCTACTGAAAACGTCTGGACCAAATTTTACTTTAATCCGACAATTTGTTCTCAGTTTGTTCGTAAAAATCGCATTGGAGCACCTGCAGGTACCTGGAAACCAGTTTGGACATGTTTATTCGTTTCCTGAGACTACTTACATGGGAACGACGTAAGTCTGGAGTCTGCGATTAAGAATATTAGCATCCTGGTCAACAGTAAACCTTTTGGAGATAAGATATTTACAAAAATTATTTTGTAAAATAATAAACGGACCTGAACTAGGTACGTCAATTCATCCGAGAATAGCGTAGGGCCCGAGCTCATGAACTCATTTGTACCACTCTCTAAGGGGTTTTACAGTTTTGCTTTGTTTACTCACACAATTCAATGTTAAAAAAGTAATCAAAATTGAAATTTCAAAACCCCAGTTATTATTGATTATTGTATGTGAGGTTCTTTTAAAAATCCGTAACACGCAGTCAGGTGATGTGGTTTAGTAGTATAGAAGAATGGTTTGCAAAAGTTGTTGAAAGTTCTTCAGAGGTGAAATTGATCTTGAAAATCAAAGAGAACACCTCCACGTTCGAAAAAAAATCACTCAGTTAAAACTTATTATTTTTATTATTCGGGACTCAGCCGCCATATATCCACACGAGCTTGCAGTCGTTTCTTTACTGCAAGGCTCAAATGCCAATTTTCAAATGTCCAGTGTCGGCCTGGTTGTCTTTGCTTCTCTGTGATCTTCTAGACGTTACCTATTGACGTTCATACTCATAAACTTGATTGGCGACTAACGACTTATACCCTTTCCATGTGAGAAAGTCAGGACACAATTTTATGTAAACCAAACAATTTGTTCTCAAGTTATTCCTAAAAACAAATCTGGTTCGCTGCAGGTAACTGAATCCACCTAAAAACTATCTTTTCGGGAGCCTCCCTGGAACATGGATACAAAATTTAAGACAAATATGACTAAGCGCAAGCAGTCCAAAGATATTCTTTAAAACGTATTCGAGCACCTGCAGGTACCTGAAGACCAAAGCAGACATTATTATCCGTTTCCTAAGACTACTAACAACGTCTGGACAATATTTCTTGTAAGTCAGAAAAGTTCTTTAAAAAATGGCCGCTGCAGGTAATAACTATTTTTCCGTTCCAATGTTCCGAAAGTTTAGAGCCGATTGAAGTAACCGTTGGAGAGTACTTAAGAAAAAGGTGACCTGGAACAAACGGCCCTCAAGTCATTTTTTGGAGACAGACGAAAGCTCCGCTTGGAAAACAATAAAAGCTTTTAAAGCTATAAAGACGTACTTATCTGAACAGAAATAGTCCAGTCAAAAGCTAAAGAAAACGCTTAGCAAAAAAGCTAAGGAAAAACCTTAGCATAAAAGCAAAAGGAAACAAGCGAAGGAAAACAACTTAGCAAAAAACCTAAGGAAAAGAGACTGCATTGAGTAGCCCTAGTTGAGAGCTTTCTAATGATATGTCATTCTCCACTTTTCTATGCACAAACCAGAAAGTCGTACGTCCGAGAGCTAAAGGGAAAACTTTGAACTTTGGTGCCGCTTTGCAGTTGTGACAAAAATCAAAAATTACCCCTCCGTTAGTCTGTTCTCAATAAAGGCTTTCGAATGACACCTCGCATGTCATATCAAAATTTAAAAGAAAAAGTTGACCCTTGACCCCCACCCTTAAAGTCAACCAATTTGGCTCAAAATCAATAGGGATCTTAGTTAGAGTCCAAAGTATCCCCGTGCCAAGTTTGGTGGAAATCGGCCAAAACGTGCGGCCTGTAGAGCGCACACGGACAGACAGACAAACTCATCGATATCATAACTTGCTGAACAAAGTTCAGCTACGTAATAATTTGGAATCATAGCTGTTTGCGTGCTTAAAGTGTCGCATCCCAGGAATATCGAATTGTATTTCAGCAGCTATTGTATCTACGTTGGCAAGTGGCTTTTGGTAGGGGTAGCTTTCATATCAAATTTTTTGTTTGGATCAACCGAATTGTTTATGTGAATGAACTCGTTTCAAGTTTTACTGTATGATTACATTAGTAAACAGGTGAAAGGTTATTTTAGGTTGAATTTGTTGGGGAGAGCTCATGCTCCACAAGCGTCTAATAGTGACTCCTGATTACTGGATCGAAGACAACCCAGGTTCAAGGCTAGGTTATTACATCATAAATAAAAAATACTGTATGCAACAAGGTTCTATGAAAGAGTTTAGTTTCTTTGAAGTTGTAAAATCCTATCGAATCGGAACCGAAAATTTTGGGAACCTTGCATTTCTTAAGGCTAAAACTAAAAAATACGCGTCGTAATTCAACTCTAATCTTTTAAATGATGGGAAATCCGAGCCCACCGAGCAAATGCAATTGGAGACGCAGATAAGCCAAGCTTCTAGATGTTTTCCAAGCACGTACAGGCAGCCAATAACAAGGAGGCGAAACAAAAATCACTGCTTTGCTCTCATATCATCAGCAGCAATATTAATCTTTTGTTTACATATATCACTACATAAGCCAGATTTAACTTCAACAGCAGCCAAGTTTCATACATACAACATAACATACTGTATGCAAGTCATAGTGGTATTTTGCCCACATGAAATAACGGATACTGAAATCCTCCGCTTCCAGTTAAACACCATTTAAAACGGTTTGCAAAATGCCATTAGCAGTGACAACAGGTTAGTACTCTGTTCCAATTTATGCAAACATCAATTTTAGATTTCATATTTATAAGCTACACACAAAGGAATTTTTAGTGACTGGTCTCGCAAATGTGGACGATTTGGGTCCAATCCTAACACATGAGCATCTTCACATGCAATTTGATTGTGTCCTGCAAAAACCACCGAAAGGAATGGAATATCCGGAAACCCCTAAAGATACGTTTGCATTGAAAAATTTAGGACTTGTTCGACAATATCCGTAATTATTTACAATTTTCCAGTTTTTTATGCAGTAAATATCAACTTTTCACATCATGATTTGCATATTAAAAATAGATACAGCTCAGTATATAACACGAAGCTTGATGATGCTGATACAAAAGCGATAATAGTAGACGAGGTAGTACGCTACAAAAAGGCCGGAGGGGGAACGATCGTGGAGAATACCACGGAAGGCATTTCCCGAGACTTGAATGTGTTGAAGAGTATCAGTATCGAATCTGGAGTCAAAATAGTTGCTGGTGCAGGTAAGCTCCAATTTACAATCAAGTCCATGATTTTATGTTTTTTATAGTTCATAACTCGATAAATATAAACCTTTTTCGTATTCAGGGTACTACGTTGCGTGCGCTCAATCGAATAGGGTACTCCAGTACTCTGTAGAGGAAATGCACGACATAATGATGAAAGACCTTTTGGAAGGAAATGAAGGCGGTGTCAAATGTGGGATTGTTGGTGAAGTCGGTTCTTCTTGGCCAATTGAGGGTAGACCAATGAAAGTAGAGGAACCAAACATGTCAGATTTTAATGTGATATATACCACATTTATACAGATTTTGAAAGGCGAGCTATAGAAGCAACAGCATCAGTACAACAGGCAACCAACAAGCCTATAACATTTCATCCAGGAAGAAATCCCAAAGCTCCTTATGAAATTATGAGAATATTTATGGAAGCTGGTGGGAACCCAGAGAATGTTGTGATGTCTCATCTTGATAGTAAGTGGGGTATTTACGTTACACAGATACAAATAGTTTAACAGATTAAAAACTAAGCCTGATGAGCTTTCAGGAACTATCTACGACGAGGAGCTCTTGTTGGAATTTGCAAAACTAAAAGTTTTTACACAGTTTGATCTCTTCGGAACCGAGCTATCCTATTACCAACTACAAGATTCGATTGACTTCTTGTCTGATGCTCAGAGAATCGATAAATTACGTCTGATGAAAGACAATGGCCATATTCATCAACTTACTATTTCTCACGATATCCATACAAAACACCGACTGGTATGCGCGTTAACTAGAAATTAGTAACTAGTAAAAATCTGTAGCGAATAATGAAACTTTCTTTCGTTTTGCCCCACAGGTGAATTTTGGGGGACACGGATATGGTCACATTTTACTGCATGTCGTTCCAAAACTGAGAATCAGAGGATTTTCAAATGATGAAATCAAAACTATCATTGAGGACAATCCAAAACGATGGCTATCACAAGGCGCAACAACAATTTAATCCAATTGTCTTTCATGTTTATCATAAAGGAATATAAAATCTTGGTGAAAAATCCTTATAATAGATAAAAGGATAGCGCTGAATAATATTAACTTGAACTATGACATAGTAAACAGCAATCAAATCGACTTTTCTTGCTTAGCTCGACACTCTTTCTGCAGGTTTCACAAGTCCAAATGTCAACGCCCGCTGGAATATTACTGGCAGAATAAATGCATACCAGAAACTGAAGATTGCAAATAGGACAAATGGAGTAGAAATCGGGAATTTCTTCAGCACATCTATAAAAGATAATTGTATCAAGCTTCAGATCTTTGTTAACCTCTAATGTTTCATAATGAAGCAAACCTACCCTGGACATACGACGTAACACACGTCATGATCCTTGGGAGCATGTTCCATGAACAAGTTGAATGATATCTGGTGGAATTCGTCATCATATGCTTCTAGTTTCAGCAGAGCATTGGAGGCAACATTTAAGTATCCATTACTTATTGCTGTTAGTGCTAGTAATGAGTTTGTCCGCTCAAAACCAATGATATCTTCGAAATTTCTACACAAATTGGAAGAAGCAAGGCAAGCATTAGTACATAATTTACAAAATCCTGTAAATCCCTCACGCTCACGCACTTAAGATGGGCTGCAGCTTTGAAAGCTCTTCCCATCATTCCTCTATAAATGAATCTTTGAGTTAAATTCAAATAGTGTACGGCCTCGGCCCCTCGCCAAGGGTTGCTCCAGCACCATTCGTTATGCCCAACCATTATTTCCAGTTGGTCTTTTGTGATTAAGAACTCCAAGTCGAGCTCCTCAAGCGTATCTGGACTAGGAATAGCCCCTTTCTTTGTGTCAACTTTCGCCTTCTTTTTACCAAGCATCATTGCTGCGAGAACAAAGATTTTCTTGATTTCCATTGTGTTACTTGATTCTTCTTGGAGTAAACGTAGACCTTTCTATGTATTTGCATTTGACATTAAAATTACATTGACGTTTTCGACATGTGCAATAGACATACCCAGATGAGAAGCTTTGCTGCTGTAAGAATTTTGCCGCATCGATCTAAAACTTGCACAGCAGAATTGAGCTGATCTGCCGCGATAAGGCTCCTGGGGATCATCAAAATGACATGACGTATTAAAATGGCTACTCCAATTTCAAAATTAAACTCACTTCACATGCTTCACTAAAGCTTGCTTGATAAGTGGTAACTTGTGAAGCTTTGACAATTTCATAGCCAACTCCCAGTGGCGAGTGTCCACTGCGACAGCCATTGCCATGTCAGGTCGACCGAACTGCGAGAGGCAAAAGGTCTAAATAAAAATATTTATTTATTATTATGATTTATGTACTATTATTGCCGATTTTGACAAAATGTGATATAAATACTTTCCCACGTACCGCTTCCTCGATTAGACCGAGGCCGGATAACAACTTTCCTGCTTTCAGTAGAAGAGGATCCTTTGGAGGCAGCTTTTCTACTATGGGGATCAATTTTTTGTAATCTTCTGAAGCGATGCATATGTCAATTAATTTCTCAGGATCTTCTAATTTCATTGCTATTGAGAACGCCATTTCCCAATCTTCGTCCTCATGAAATGCCCTATATTGGCATTCTAAGGCATCTTTGGTAATGTCTTCCGAGTGGAAGCTGCTCAGGAAGCTTACTTTCTCCCAATCTCCTAAATCTTTCCACATTTTAATGGCCAGATCCCTTTAAAACAATGTTCTCTTGCATGAAATGAAACTTTCGTTTTTAAACAACAAACTTCACTCACTTTCTCCCGGCTCGAATGAAATAATGCTGAGCCTGGTCATACTCCATTAGAAAGCTATGGGCATGAGCCCGCTGTAGCTCGAAGTCGGTTTCCTTTAGCTTTTCCAAGAAGCATAGTCCCTGATAATTTCTGTCCTGTGTGAAAATACTTTCTACAAGTTTGATATCCCCTTGCCTGAGCGCCTCTTCTCCTACTATCTGTCGTAGTAAGTGATGACTATAGTGTGAGGATTGGAGGCATGTCAGAATATCCTCCAAGCAGTCACCTTGCTCTATTGCACTTTCAAGTCTGGTCAATGACGGCGAGGAAAGCTTCAAAACGACATCATTATTGGGATTATCTGGATTTTGAACCAACGCGTCCATGCAAAGAAGAGTTGCACGCAATCCCTGTAAAGACATAGATGTGATCAGACCAATTACCTATTTTAAGGAACCACTTCCAACATATAAGTCACGAACTTTATAATCAACTAGGTAGCAGCCGGTGGGTATGTTCGCAATTGTTTCAATAATTTGGTCATCGTGGAGAAAGTGTCTGTTAAGAAAGAGTCGGAGCATCGCTGAATAGCATTACTTCAAGTAACCAAGCTTTAAAATCTTACATATTGTTCCCTTCCAAAACGCTAATATAATGTGACAAATCAGATGCCCAAAGCAGGCTGGTCACAGTTGTCAAACCTTCACAAAGGAGCAACTGAATTTGCTGTCCAGTGTATGAGGCATCTTTTCTCCTTTCTCTCGCTTCTGGAAACCTACATATTCTCATATTTCCGTTCATTGTGAGCAGTGCCAGTTGGGTTCCATCATTATTAAATTGAATTTCTTGACATATATCGCCCTTCAATAGTGAACCGATAGAAAAAAATATACATATAAATTAAATTTGATCTGACTACATACGATTTAGATAATTCGTGATACCTGCAAGTCCAAACGATACGTCTGCAGAAAGCCTAGGGTTGGCAGAGCATACATTTGAAGCTTTCCTGATTCTCTAGCCACGCAAAGACGGTCACGAATAGCATGAAAACAGCGTGCACAGTCTGTTGTTGGCTGAATATGGAAAAATTCCGTGAAAATAATACAATGAGGACAAAATGTTGGTTTGTTCTTAGGTTTCTGAACAAACCATTGGCTGTTTCCAAATTACCTTTTGTAAATGATCCTGTTTCTCACCAGGCTTGACAATGATTCCAGGAAAGTCATCGACGTGAACTTGACGTGTAGCTTTCAGTGCACCCGTATACTTCTTTGACCCGTCAACAGTGAATAAATTGTAGTTCCAGTTGAGAATCGCATTTGGGGCAAGGCACATGACAGAATTCTTTGTCATGGCCAAGGCAAACGGTTCCATTGTAGTGACACATAGATCTGTACGAAAAATAAGCGCCACAGTTTCAATAAATCTGTCAGAAAAGATGTACATGCCACGTTTTTTCGACACATTACGTTGTTGTTTAACTGCACTGATCCCGAAAATGAAGACGTGATAGATTCCCGATGAATCCATTGTTAACACCGAAAACTTATCCTCATAATTTTTTATATCTATTACTTTTCCCGGTATACTCTCTCTAAAGACCTGTACATTTAATCAATATAATTATTACAAATCATAAAACTTGGTAGACATTTCTGCTGCGCTTACCATCTTTCCACTCCAGAAAGTAAGCCACTGATGTGAGCGATCGTTAACGTGAGCATAGCAGTGAACAGTGTTACTGCTTGAGATTTTATATATAGGCCTCAAGTTTGCAAAGTAAATATGTCTCACTGTTGAAAATGCAATGTGAAGACTATCATGAGTCCACGAAATAGACGAGACTTGACTATCTGGAACTTTCAAGATTTGCAGAAGCTGGAGAGAAATTACAGTGACAAAATGTTAGCGTTGAGTTATCAGATTATGTAATATAATTAATCACGGCCACCTTTCCTTCGTAATTGTACAAATGGATTTGTGGGTCTGAGTGTACAGATTCCGACGTGGGATATCCTCCAACAACAAAGTAAACCCCGTTGGAACTCCAATCAGCACATGTGGTCGTCAACTGAGTATGGATTCGTGTTGGGGCTGTGCCAGTAGTGAAAGGTGGAAAGTGGAAATTGCATGAGATTGTTTAAAATTACTATAATTAGTGAAAAGAACTTATACTTTTGTCTAGGAAAGAGTTGAAGAGGGCGACACAGCTTTCCTTGCACACAACAATGAAGTCTGGAGAATTTTCTGCTGAGATCCAGGAAGATTTTGGACGCAAAAGAAATTCAATGAATTCGGTTGGGGCTCCAAGCATTTCAATAGGTCGAAAATTATTCTGGGGAAAATTGTTAAGAAAGAGAGAGTGACAATTCCAACACCAAGTTTTTGAAAAAGTACAGCTTATCGACGCAACTCACCCCTATTTCTCCATTAGCGTCTATGGAATACAAAGAGTACCCAATAATTGCCCAAACAATAAAATCGTCGTACCAAACTACAGCGTGAACTTGCTGGTCTGGAAACTTTCTGTCATAGACGTGTGTACCATTTGCTAATCCAACAATTATACCACCTACAAAGGAAAGATTTACTGTTTTATTGTACAACTTGGCGTACTTTTTACTGTTTTATTAACGTACCAGTCAGAGCACCACTCATTGCAAAGTCTTCATAACCGATTACAACCTTTTCTCCATTTGGTGACCAAGCCATATCACAAATTCTCGATGTACTTCGGTCATTAATAATTTCCTCTACCCAGTACCCCTCATCCGTCAATGACCATCCAATAATTACTCCTGATTTTTAAAAGTTGTCTATATCAGTAACATTTTCATAGCTTTATCCTGTCGTCTATTACCGGCTTCGTCAGACGTCAACAATTTTGAACGTGCATTATTCCACGCAAGGCACTTTAAATCGTATGCGTGCCCTTCTAAGGTTTCATTCATTTGGATCCGACATTTACTGCGGATTGGGGCATGATAGAACAGATTTTGATTTCTTTCGTCTGAACGCGTAAGACTTTGAACGAGAGGCTTTTGGTAATCCAACTCGAGAACTATTAGTGCCCCATCCTCCCCACCAATAGCTAAAAAGCTATGATTATGAAACTGACTGAACTTGAGATAACGCACACTGTCAAAGTTTGGAAGTTTCATCTATATAGATTTTAAAATTCTTTAAAATTCAAATTGAACAGGTTTTTTCTGCAAAGTGCCATATATTAGGCCACCTTTTCCCCCATCGCTAAAAAGCCACGTCGAAAATCTCTTCCTACAGACTTTTTCAAGTATTCTGACGATTCCTTCCATTCAAGTGGATGGTTAGTAGCAAGGATTTCTTTTTCCTTGTTCATTTGAGCCTCGAGCGTGGAAGCCCCATGGTCCTCAATAACGTGATTCTCAGTCCTATCAGAATACGATTGACAGGTAGGTATATCTGTTTTGAGTTGTCTATAATAGGTATTTATATATAATATGGTAATTATTATTATCATACCAATTCGGAATACACCAAAGAAGCTTGGTGGGTTCAACTTCGGTTACGGCGACAGGAACGGAATTGTGCTTAATGTTGCGAATACTTTCCTTAGATTCCGTGTATTTTGAATCATGAGCGTCAATATCAACAACTCCTACTTCATTGAACTCCTTGACTTTCCTACTATCACATTTTGGGCATTCCGTTTCCTCTACCCCGCCTCCCTCCTCCTCTTGAATTTTTGCCAAATTTGATTCACTTTTGGCACCAACATTTCTAGCAAATCTGTCAGTAATGAAGCACCCTGTGTTTGAGATTTGTTTTCTGACTCTGTTTGACACCCGTTTTAGACGGTGTTTCAAGGTCTGCTTGGATGTCAGCTCCTTATCCCCATCAGCCTTCGACTCTGACGAGCTGCAAGCAGACTCTTGACTCGTACTTGCAGCGGCAATTGGCAAGCCAGGAAGATTAGAAGACCCTAATGAAGACCAGATTTTACGAAATGAGTATGTCCTTCTGCATACTGGATTGTTCTCTCCGTGACGAGATCGGGAACTTTCGACCGTGGCATTTTGCACAGAATCTCTGATATTTACTGATTCTTTCGATGGACACAATTCGGTCTCTGTTTCTGTAGTATATTCTGATGTGCTTATATCCAACTCGTCGAAAAATGGGTTCAAGTCGCTAATCGAAGTAAGTTTTTGAGAGGGAACAGGGGTGAAATCCAGGTTATCAGGAGTTGTCATAAACTCCCGTGGAGAAGGCAGCTTTTCGAGCAACATACGCCTTCGTTCATTGAGTTTCACATCTTCTAGCTCTTCCAGTTCCTCCTCATCTAGTGCATAACGGGGACTACTATGTTGGCTACGTTCAGCATCTGGGTAGTCCTTTGAAGTCGTTGATTCGTCCGAATCCATTGAGGCGTTGCGAAGATCATAAAAGGCTTTATTCACATATGCAAAGAGATCGCACATTTTTTGAGAATGCACTACACCACTGCATGGATAAATAAACAAGTTGTAAACTAACGAAATGCTTTTATTGCCAATAACTATGATTTTGTTGCTTAACAGTGAAAAAAATGAAATAATCGGGTATAGGAGAACTCCTCTCATACTGGCTGCATTTCCCGACGTAGAGTGATAAGCGATCAAACAGGAAGCTTTTGGCCAGCATTCCAGGTACTAGTAGCATTGAGCCAAGAAACCAATAACTTTCTAAATAATTTACGTGCTACTTTAATAACTCAGACTGGAGGGAGATACTCGCGACAGCAACATACAAACAAGTAATATTCCTATGTATTTGATATGATTGTTAGTTGTGGCATACAATAAGTTACTATTTTTACTGAATGCATCTAAATTAATAATCCTTTCACGCAAAAATCGACACAGAACAATTTTTTTGTAAGGTTTGACACTTCCGCGAGTTGCCTAATGTTTCCGCTTTGATAAATGGCAACAGGTACTTGATTTGGCTGGATTTAGTATCACAATCTGTTGAAATTTCATTGATTTTGAAAACTAAAAGAGCTGTTTCTCCAAGTAATCCGTATTTGTTAATGCTATCCGAATGGGCGTGCAGTTCACAAGACCAGCGGAGCAGACAGTCAAGGGATGAGTTTTCACCAATGAATTGCTTCACTAAAACTTCAATTTTTTGGAGAACATTTCTTCGATCAGTCAGACCTTGTAGTGAACATTTGTATGGAACTGGAAATCGTGGCGGGACTGTGTGGACTTTCTTTGTATACGGCCAGTGTGTGAAATTCCCATGAAGGTCTCTTGATTTTCTTGATAATATCTCGTTGACAGAGTCACCCGGCTGTCTCTCTATTACTGTTTGAGTATTGGAGTAGCCAAGTTTGGGTAGCAGTATAAAGGGGTCGTCTGGAAAATCTGCTGGAACTGGCTTTGATTTGTTTTTGAAGGTGACTGCAGAAAGTTAAATGATGCTTTGAAAAAATGACGTTTAGAATTTATGGGCATGCAATAAAAACTTACATGTCAGAGGAAACTCAGTTTTGACTTTTGTATCGAAATCACCCTCAAAGGTTCCAAATTTAAGGATAGGAATCTCAATTGATGGCACCAGTTTGAGCTCTGTTCCGATTGGAAAGTTTAGAATCGGTTGGTTTTGTATGAAGATTTGATCTTTCCCTTCAAAACGCGGGTAATGATCCATTATATTATCATGATAACTATTTGTTCCATAGCCATACGTATGTAAAGGCTCCCGTTTCACCTTCCGACTTCCTGAGCCAAAGCTGTTTTTACCGGAAAGAACAAAATTGACGAAAATACTTAGCAGGAAAACTATAACTTGCACACTCTGAGAAGACATTTTCGTTTGGCACGAATTGAAGATGTGTATATTGATTGTTTTATGCAAATCAACTGATTAAGGAGCGAATAAGAGTACCAGCCATTATATACACTTTTGTTTTCAGGAACTTAGTAGACTATGTGCTCTATTTGAAGGTGTACATGGTAGAATGTCGAAGAAAAAATATTTGACCTTGCTAATTGAAAACGGAAAAAGATAAAAAATGAAAACTCTATTGAAGCGTATGCCGAAATTAGACTAAAGCTAATATTATTTATTTTTTGCGGATGTACAGTTTTTCAACATCATTGCTTTCACTTTACCGATCGGGAAAGATGGAAAAAACATAATCCATAGTGCATCCAAACTAGGAAAACTGAAGAGTTAAAACATTGTTTTAATAGCCTTTTACTCATCATTTATATAGCAAAAGGCGTGGCATCCTAATCTACTCGCAAATTGAAAATTAAAAGCCAAATTAGATTTGTTCAATCAGTAGCAAAGCCTTTGTCAGGGCCCACCTACCACCCTTCTCTCAAGCATAGCAAGTGTATGTACATGAGTTGTAAAAATACGTCATTTCATATCACCTTTGAGGATACTTTATTCAGGAAGAAGACGGTACGCCATCAAATTAGTAACGGTGCATTAATGCAATATGTTAAACTGTATGAATTATATCTTAATAGCTTTTTTATTATCTTAAGTAAACCTCATACAAAAATACATAACATTTTTTAATAAATTACGAACAAGGTAATCAACCACACCAAACAGAATCTTACAAAGGCAAATTTGGTTGTTTCTTGCAGCAAATTTAATTTGCAAGCGTCTCAGGTACAAATTCATCAACATTTCCTTTTGAAACCTTTACCAAAATCCTAAGGCCGACACCTAAGAAGTGTGAAAATTTAATGGCAAAGAAACGTTTCTCCAACCGTAATATTCTGACCAATTCGGGGCGAAACAGTAGACTCGTTGCCAATCTGAATCATCGAATTTCATCGTCATCTCGCTTTCAACCGCATTGTAGTTGGATAGATCTATGAAAAATATTGTACTATGTCAATCAACCCGTTCAATTTCGAGTGTTTGTTGATAAATATATAGGTTCAACATCCTTGCTCCTTACCATTGCCAAAGAAATAGTCCACGGTTCCATTTTTACGCTCAAATGCCCACCGTATCTCCGCCCCACTAAAAAACTTTGATGCACTGCAATTGAATTTGACGTTTTCCCCAACAGTTATGTTCTTCTCGAGCTTGTCCGTTTGGATCTTCATGATTTTATCATTAGGAACTGTAAACTTTTCGAAAACTTTTGGGGCAAGAAAGTAGCCGTCGTGGATTTCGTAGTTTTCAGCCACGTTGTAATAGTACATGTACGCTTGTGTGACTATTTTATGAATACCGGTGACTACACATCGTACGAACCCTTGCGGCTTTTCAGTAATATTCATTGCAATACAACCTTGATGTTTTCGTGAGACGTCGATTTCGCCCGGCGCAAATGTATATGACGATTGACATTTGTTTTGGCGGAGACATGCGGATTGGCGGTTATAGCACTCGGTTATCGATGAGCAATTCATCCATTCAAAAACAGCTTCTCTGTACGGTTTTGTGCAGCAAGACAGTTGACCCGTCGTATTGTCAAACGTGAATGAGTCGATGAAGTTGGGGTCATCTGGGTAAAATTCCCAAGTATGAAGAACTCGTCTCATGTCATTATTTTCTCCTTCTAACTTTTTGGTGGTGCAATTTATCACAGTAAAGTTTGAAAATTCATCAAGTTGTGTGGTATAAGATGCGGAGAATGGAAACTGCGAGGTGGGATCAGAGTCGTGAACAATCGTACGATTGTTATGGTCGGAAAACTGAAGCGTAACTTCTTCCTTGGCTTCGCATTTGAATAGTTGAGTCTCATTTGATAAAATTTTCACTTGTTTTTGGAATGGTGTTAGCCGTGTGGCAGGATCTAGCATAAGGAGGGTACATGTTAGTCATATGTAATTAATTTCATTTCACTAGGAATTATTTTTCAGATGGTGCTACCAAACGGAAGGATGATGCTATAATATCCGGAATAATGGGTTTTCCCAGTAGAATTACAGACAGCTTCACAGCGGTACATCCCATAAAACAGGGAAGTCGCGTTGCGGGTTAAAGTAAAACCAGAAAGCGGAGCGTATTCAAGCAGCGTGCCCTCAGGGTCCAAATGTTTCCATGAATTCTGTTGGAACAACTCGTTGTGAAATGAGGCCTTGTCATAAAGTAGTTAAATTTGATAGTGAGCATACCGTGTCATTGTTGAATTTGTGAAGGGTTACTTTCACTCTAGGATCGGTCACAGTACAAGGTATATTCACAGAGTCACGATACTCCCAAACACGCACGGTCCCATTATTTCGGTTTGTAAAAATTTTTGCATCTATGATATGTTTATAAAGCGTACAGTCAACTCTTTAGTGAAATTCTCAGCAAAATGAGCCCATAAAATAATATGATATTACAATTATATAAGATAATAATATATTATACTGTACTCACCTGGAACAAACACGTAGAAATCAACTTTCAGGTCTTCATCTTTCCCACGATGAGCGAATTCACGGTTTGCACTAATGCAAGAGTACTTACCAATCACTTGTTTGTCAATCTTAAAGAACTTGAGCTTGGCAGAGTAGTTGTAAGTACGAAAGTCAGTCAAGAGCTGTTCCGTGTGACGATGCGCCTGGAAATCCATTTCAGGAAGCTGTGGAAAAGATAAAGCGCTTGGTTATTTAACGCTGGGAAATAAACATCCTGAAGTATCCTCTTACCCCCTCTCCGCTATAAACCCAATCCACTGGGTAGGATGCACTACATTCAAATACAACAAATCCAGTGGGCTGCTTAGGAATCAATGGCTCTTCTAAAATCAGGTTTCCGTTTTCAGTGGCATTCTGAGACAGAATTTTTTCAATCGTGCCATTTTCAGATACCCACAGGGGCCGAATTTTTGGAATATCTGTAGAAAAGTTTCGATTCTAATACATGTTCATATTTGTAATTTAACTTGATTTCTTTGTACCTCGAACAAAAATTGGTCCTGACAGATTTCTCCATTCATATGGGGACGTTCGAACTGGAGCATGGCATCGAATTACTGACACATCTGTGTTATCAAACTGAAGCTCAATCTGGCTAAATGAAGTGTTTCCAAATTGCAAGTTTTCTGTTCCGAATAAATTTTATAGTGAAATTATATGCATGATTTTTCCTTTTCGAATACTTGAAACACCCACTCACCAGGCTGATCAAAGTATGACATTGACCCGTTCTTCATTTCTAAGGACCAAACGACTCCATTTGATATAAAGAATTCCGAGAAGTAGCACAAAAATCGGGTTTTCTGGCCAACAAGAGTGTTCCTTGACGGGGTTTTACTCATTTTCATGATGGACTCGCTTGCTAGCACTTTCATATGGTCGAACCTGTCATCTGTGAAAGCTGCAGGTGAACAAGAAACGGGTGAAAATGAGACTGAAACTATTATTACTTCCTTTCGTCCGTATTTCGTTTTCTTGAGAAGTAACCTTGATAAACCCTGTACGGATTGAAGTAGTACAAGAAATCTCTTTGAACTTTCTTTGTGATTCCTTGCACAGAGCACCTCAGAACTCCAGTTTGGAGTGTGTACTTGAAATGAGGTTGAAACGAGACACATGTATTGTTGAAGTACGCAAATCGGACGGCATACGGCTCTAAAATAGATTCTTTCGTGTCTCCTTCCTCGTCCAATATCAATTTTTTCATTTCACACTCCGTCTCACTTCGACACAGTACGTACTCAAGTTTCGGTTTGTAGAAAGAATTGGAGCAACACATGTACCTAGCATCTTGATATCTCTTGCTCCCGTCGAAATAGAATCTCGATATAGAAACGTCCGCTAGAATTCAGCCATAAAGAATTTTGTTGTAAGGTTATGGTCTATTTCACAATTGATTGGTCTTACCATAAGTGCTGTACTCCCAAGTGTGAAGGATCATTCCATCTTCGACAGAGACACAATTTATGACTGTGTGCTCTGCGGACATTTCCATAGGGTTGATTTCGTACATTGCCAAATATGGATATTCTGAGCCCTCATTGATTTCTGTATTAACCTTTCGTGGTGGTCGGGGCTGTCTGTCCCCAGAAAATGTCAATGTAACGTTGTGTCGTTTGGATTCGCACTTGAAAATCTGAGTTTGACCGTACACGATTGGAATGTAGTTGACATTGGGAGTTATCCTGGTGTAAAGGTCTATAAGAGGAAATGGAAGATTTTAAAATAGGAATGATTACAAATTATTAAAATTACTCGGTGAAAGCTTCCGCCATATAAATTATATACCTTTAGGGGCAAAGACTTTATAATGAGGGGAGCTTTTCCCATCATCATCTTTGCAAACGTAGGTTGCGGCAGCATTCATGAGTCCTTCGTCACCGTGCTTAATAAATACATGAAAACCTTTGTTCATGTCAAAAAGGGCCGGAACCTTTATTTAAAATACAGGAAGTTATATCACTTTCACTTTCGTTCGCGAAATTTCATTTTAGAAATTTTGCCTAACCATTTCATCTTCTTCGACATTGTACAGCTTCACTTGCGAGTACTTTCCAGGGTCAGATATAGGGCATGGTACGAGGAAACTTACAGCTCCTTTCTCCAATGCAATAGATGTGTTTTTACGAGAGAAGAATAATTCGTTTCCTGGTAGTAGTAATGAAGGTTAGAGGATTATCATGGTGTGTATTTTAACATCAATCAGCCAGTCATCAATGAAATACTTTCACTTATACCTCGGACATATAATCTGAAGGAAGTCGCAGGAGCACCTCGCAACATTTGTGTTCCATTTAGTGAAGCATTCCGCACAGGCCCACAGACGTATAAGCCAGTATGTCTCTCAGCGGAACTGAAGAAATCTAGCACAGTGGAGTAGGTGTAGGTGGACCGATCAGTGAAATTTTTGACGTTGCGAAATGACTTTGTAGTTATGTTGTATGGAGCCTATGAAAATCAAGGTGTAATTGCGTACATTATGTTTCCATCCATGAATCTTGCAAATTCGTGTCTCATCTTACCCCGAAACCCTCATACCCAAACTCCACGGGAAAGTTGGCCGTGCACTCTAATCGTAGTACTTTCTGACCTATATACGCTTCCGTTGTTATGCCCCCTCGCACAGCCGGCCTTACCCGGTAAATATCATCCAACGATTCGTCAATCTCATTGTAATCAGCAAACGCATCACCTTCATCAATTACTTTTGTAACATTGGTGTTAGTAGGCTCTAAAATTGTTTTTGACGACTCCACCGCCCCATGGGAAAGCTGAATCAAACTTAAACTTATTTTTGGCTTTTGAAAATCAATTATATTCAAACTTGGTTGCTCTGTAGTTGCCGTCTTCTCCGATAAGTCTTCAGACAGTGCTCTGTAATTAGATGCTACATTTGGCAAATTAAAATGTGGAGAAACCGGTAACTCAATAAAATCCCCAAATCCTTCAACCGTCTCAGCACTCCCTTGCACAAACAGACAGCTTACTGTCACAGTAAACTTCAATAAAAGTATACTATTCACTAGTAAACTTAACTTCGAGCCACCCCTACGAAAACTTTTACTGCGTCCTCGATCCTCCTCTCTATGATGACCCATATTTCGTCTTTTTACAAATTATAAAACGGGCACTGGTAGTTTGGGTTGGTCGAATATGGTAATGGCTTTACCACTTGGTATGCACTGCGACACACCAACTTAGCGTCAAAACCAAATTGATTCAAAATTGATGCATTCTCTAATAGATGCGAACACAGTGCTCACAATTTAATAGCTTTTAATTTTCTCGTTTTCCGAGGAAATTAGTTAATCATTCTGGTTAGTTTTGTATGTGTAGCAGTGCAAGTTGCAGAAAAGTCTCTGAAGGAACTTGTCTGCAAGTATCGTAAACACCTAGCCACATTTGCTAGCTTGCTTAAAACAGGGACAAAGAGAAAAATTACGCGTCCGTTTATGTGTCTATCCGTTTGCAAACAATGATCAAGGCTGTGATCAAATGAGAATATCATTTTCAAGACGATCTTGTTTGCAAATCGAAAAGAAGCACATATTGAGCTTATACTTTTACTAACAATATTCGCTTACATACTAACTGCTAGCGACAAAGATAAGCCCAACCTTTTTTTAACAGCTTACAAGAGTCAGCGCGCAGGGTATTAATGTGCGGCATGCAATCCCTTGCAACTAAAAGATATATAAATAAAGACGGGCCTTTTTGCTCAATCACTTGAAAATAGTGGACATGCCAGGTGTCATAATGCCAAAAACAATCAAATTCGTATCATAAAATGACATTCAAAAGTCGTGTTCAGTATCTGTGAGAAAGTCACAAACTCGCAAATGATGTCAAGTCAGTAGCTTCTGACTAATGCTCTGTAGAAAAACTCACCATTGATAGTTTTGTACAAAAAAAAACTAGTACGCTTTACGTTTTGTCTCTGTCATGTCTTTTGATCCGTAAAAATAGGCTAAGCAGTGTGTAATGATAAAATGAAAATAACAATAAGGAAATTATTATGCACACGACAGATTGACAGAAAACGCCGACAAAAAACATGAAGTGGTATAGTTCAATCATGTAAACAATAGTTTTTGTACCGTGAAAAGAAAAAAGGTCTCCATCGGGAGAGACACCACACAGTAGTTTCATCGCTTTGTGTTTTATCAGCAGGATGATCATGATCATACAGTTAATTGAAGGGAAACTCTTAAAGGAAAAGGCTAGAAAAAATATTGAATGTATTTCGTTCTCAATTCTGAACTTGAAGGAAAAATACAAAATACTGGTCTTGAGTCTCACTTGATCGGCGAAGCAAATTTGTGTCACAGCGAAAAAAATGTTACGAGCTACCTGAACAGCAAGGGTAACAAGTAACTAGAAAGGAAATACCCGTATCATAGTACAGCCCTTCTCAATGATACACCAGACAATATTCATTTCTTCATATTGCTCATGAGCTAGTACAACAAGAGAATTATCAATATTAGTATAACATGCATGGCTGGGTGCCTGTAGGTAGATAAGAGTTTGCAAAATTGCACAAGCTTATTATTAAAAACAAATGATTGAAGACGCACCGTGAGATAGATCTATTGATAAGGCGCATTGTTAAGTACTTACCTGTGTATGCAAAATCGTAAAGTGTACCCTAAAAAGGGAAAACAATGAGAAATTATGCTTCGTGCTAGAATATATAGCTATTTGAGACGACAGCTGAAACAGAAAGTGGAGTATAGGTCGGAAAAGTTTTCGGCAATAAGTTGCAAATAAACGCTTGAAAATGTAAATAGATGTCACCTCGAATAAAAGCTCATCATCGCTATCGGTTTATTTCTATGAACTCATTGCAAGATTTCAAGCAGAATCGAAGCTCCTTCAGTAAACGCAAAATAATACAGTCACAGTTATTAGACCTTATTGAAAATACTTAACAAGGGTATTTTGTACACATGTAGTTAAACAGCAAAAAAATTAATAAATTTGCCCACGAACATCAAAATAATACTCTTTTCCATTGCTGACAGAAACATTTTTTGCGTTAAAGCATCATTCTCCCTCGCCATCTCCCTGGGTTTGCGTCACTGGCTGGGAAAACGGTCCACTTCCAATGTTGTTAAACACTCTTACAACCACTTTGTATGGCACAGAAGAACTAAAATTGGATTGGAAATTGAGTTAGAACGTTACGTATGGCTGTAAAATATTCTATGAAACCCTGTTAACACTTACTCTGCAACTTTGATCTTGTATGAGTAAAAACTACCCACTGTTTCGAATGGATGCACTATGTAAATGTCATAGGGCTCCTCAACGTCTGAAGAAGCCTTCTTGATGCCGACATTGTAGCCCAAAATTGAACCATTCCATGTTCGCCGTGGAGGAGGCTTCCAAGAGACAAGTAGAGTTTTCTCTTCAATTGCTTCTACCTAATTAGGGAAAGGGAATGTTATATTATTTTAATTCGGAGTGCAAACATTAGCGTGCTAGGATTCATACCTTTATCTGCACAGGTGATTCCGCTGGAATATCTTCTGCAGTTCGCACAATTATTGGAAGAGAAGGAGAGGACGTGATGTTGTTAGAAATAGAACTGATCCTAAAGTGATATGTCGTCCAAGGGGAAAGGTCTGAAATGCAAGCTGCAAACGTATTTCCATCTCCAATTTCATAACGGGAAACTTTATCACTCTGCCAGTTGCTGAAGCCCTTGCTATGTTTGAATTCGATTATGTACCCAGTGATTTCTGGCGTTGTGACAGGTGCATCATTAGGATAATCACGGTCTGCAGGAGGCGCTTTCAAAATAATCCTGGGAGGAAACCATGAAAAGTAAGCTGCTCTCGATGTGATGTCCAGAATCTTAAAGTTGGATGGAGGAGGTGGTGGTGCTGTCAAAGATGTGGGGCTATCTGATATAGGGGCGCATCAGAATATTTATTACAAAAACTTTTTGAAAAAGTTCAGATTTGATTTGTGAATTTAAACTCAAATTCACCTTTGAATGAAAAACTCAGCTTGATTGGTACACTTGTACGATAATTGCTTCTTGATTTCCTGCTCCTTATCTTACAAACCATGTCAAACCGCAATTTTGTACTGACGAATGTATCATTAAATTTCAGCTCCAATTCAGCATCTAAAAGTCGACAATGTGAGCTATATTATAAGCATCTTTGGAATCGCTCACGTATCTACTTCTCACCATGACCATCCAATTGGATCACATTCTTGGTGTTGTTTTTTCCTTCCATGTCGTCTGTATGCCGGTGCATCTCCCACTCATACATCACCTCGTTGTGCATATCGCCTCCTCTCGTATTATTCAAGTCGCACAAAAACTTGATCACTTCTCCAGGCGAAATCGCACCTGGAGGAACTTGTTTCAAACTGACTGTTGGAAGCACTTCCACTATTGAATTATTCCCAACCCCATTGTCATGCTGGTGCTGCAACAAGGCAGCCAAGTTGAGGTAGTACAAAATATTATTGAAAATGGGAATCATATTTCCAGATAATGTTTTTTGCAGAAAATATGTGTATCCAGTCAAGCTAACCAAGTATTTTGAACATTCACACGTCTCAAAGTATTTGAAAAGACTAAATCACTCAGCAAATCGCCACTTTGACCGGTTGACCTTCTGCACAAAAAAAATATTAATAGTCTTAAGACATGTGCCTGCAGACCAGAATATTGGCGACAGTGTTTTTTTGTTGGCAAATAAATTGCTGTACAAGATTCATTTAAAAGGGAAGAAGCCAACGACTCGTGGAGTGTGTGCCAATGAAGTGATCGCTGCGCAGTATACATGTGGCAAAGTCAAAATGCCGGAAAATGAGTCATGTTAATCATAGCTTGTATGAAAATCATGTTTCTACCTAATTCCATAGTCCATAGTAAAAGAACGTGCCCCTTTCTATTCCTGCGACAACAGACCTCGCTGTTTTTATGTAACAAGCAATATAGCAAACCTCTTCAAAACCAGCCTACCACCGTGGGAAACAATAAGAAAGGATCAACTTTTTCTCAGTATCAATTCCCTCCAGCTAATTCATTCATTCCTTGAATGAGCAGCCTCTTTTTTTCTTACATTGCTGTTACGCTAGTTATTTTCAATTGGTGTTCACCGGATATGATTATCACTCTGAACCACAATCTAGTTTAGGAACAAGCTTTTGCCTAACCATACTACTATGAGCACAAAAATGCATAATAATTATGCACATTGTGGTAAGCATCATAAAAGACTACAGCATTCATCAGTGTTATCACCACTGCCTCATCATATTCTTTTCAAAAGATACATAACAATATGAGCTTACATTGGGCTTCCAATGTAGTGTAGCGTCTTGGAATTTCCTGCCCAGACGGCTCCTCTCACCAGTCTCCATCAATTTCACAGTCTCCGCTGCATGTACACAATATCATCACAATATCAGTACGGCAAAAACTGACGGCGACAACTGCACTTAATGTACGGACGGATTAGATTCCTTCTTCTTTTCAAAACTTGACGATGAAAGGATAATTGAAAAGTAGCTCAATAAGTGGACTATTAAGTGAATCTCATTCTTGGTGTGCTGTCTGCCTGTACACAAGTTGAACGTCTGGGACATTTACTCGAAAAATAGGGCTTCGTCTATCTTCGTTACATTTTTTCCTGCTCAATTGCAAGGTCAGCTCCATTTTAAAGAATTATTTACAGTGAGAAAGGACGAATCGACTAAGATTAGCCTGGAGATGTTGATGTTACAAAGTCAATTCTATTTTTAAACTTGGCCAAATAATGGAGACAAAGAGAGGATGAGTTTACTGGGAATAAGCCGATTCTTTTTTAATGTACATGCTGCTTACATGTGAGTACAATATAAACCTAAATCATCGCATACTATTAATAACAAATCAGCGTATCGGTTATGACTACACTAGAATGGTGTGGAATACCACAAGGATTTGTTTACTTTGGATTGTTGTTACTACAAGGATTAATTGTTATTTGCAGGTTTTTGCTCCTTTGGAGGCTGGTTTTGCATAAATTCTCCTTCGTCTGTGGACTCATAATGGTTGGCATAATTGTTGTCGAGAGAGTCGTCTACATGAAACCTATTCACGCTGTCAGGATTTCCATCAGAGTTAAACACACTAACGCCAACTAGCTCTGCGTCTTCATCTTCCTCGCGAAAAGAATCAGTATCGCTTGATTTTAACTGCCGAAACACAGCTTTAAGGTTGACAGGATATCTACTCATGCCTGAGTTATTGTTGACGGAGTTATTATTTCTGTCCTGACTAATACTTTCCCCTTTTGTATCAGATCCTGCTGAGTTCGTACGAGAAACGACTGGAGTACGAAATGCCTCTGAGCGAAGAACACCTTTGGAAACTGTTTGCCCTGCTGCAATCCGTTTGTTCTGGTCGAGGATAAGATATACCAGAACAATGATTTCCAGTGGCTTGAAAATGGCCAGGGATGAAAGTGTAGCCATGATCATTAAGGTTTGCTGATGTGGTCCGGAAAAAACTTCTGTTTGCTCCACGACACAAAGGTCGCGGCTACAGAATAGGCATAGTCCGAAGACTACAAGAAGGCTGTTGCAAATGTCAACCAGGATGATTGCAAGGGTAAAGCCTCGAACTAATTTTGGACTCTAATGAAAGTAAAAAAGAAAGTAATATTTCAATATCTGGAGAAGGTGCTAAGGAAAAGCGTACCAGGCAAGTAATGAAAAATTGGATCAATCCTTTAGTGCAATATATTATACAGGCAGAATTGAACACATGTATGGCAGTTCCTAAAGATGAAAGAAAATACATTTAAAATTTTCAACAAGGCAATATGTTAAGAAAAAAGATGTACGTATTAATCATAATTAATTCCCTTACTATATAGGGCAACGAATTTGTGAGGATTTGTTGCTTCCAGGTACTTGGGACCACACTTGATACTGATTTTTTGTCGGGTATCGTCAGTTAGGAGGAAAACAAACTCCCAGGCTGGGGGTTGAACTACTTTGTCGGTTACGGCCAGCATCAGCTCCCAGTAGTAAATGGCCAAAAGGCTAAAAAACTAGGGGAAATGTGATGGGCTAAATTTTTCTTCTTCAGAATGATGATGTATTACTCCTAGTTTTATTTTAGTTTACACATAAATTACCACATTTAAAAATGCAAAAACTTTGCAAGAATTCTTTGCACCAATGAGTTCTATGATGCACATCCTGAATTTGGGTATAAGGCACCAGCCTAATTTGCCTCAAGATTCACGTAGCAGCATAACCGATAAGGTATCGGATCTCATGTCGAGGTTACTGCATGTATTTTGAGTTGGGATGTGTAAATTGAAAGTAAGGCTATCCTGCTTCTCTAAGTCATTCTCGAGCTAAACCTCTTCTTCTTATCCTAACTTAGACCATTGTTGGAATTTAATGGAGACTATAACCGTAATAACTCCTTGGATCTATGACGATCCATTTAGCCATAAAAGTTTTTCTTGTAGTGACTCGTATCCGGTCCAAGATTTACCGGAGAAAGCACACATGCCGTACTTCTCTGACGAAAGTTCCTTGAGTTACACGAGAATCAGCGCACTTGTAAAACATGAAGGTGAATTTTTACAGTCCCAGTTAATGGCTATGAAAATAAGAAGACATAAATTTTAAATATTAACGTATCTAATATCATTCCCATTTCCCCTTCGCATACAAATTTGTGTCAAATTGCTTTTCAGGTGAGCTACAAGAGAGTAGAGGTAAAATTACTTCCCATCCACTTTTCATTCAAAGGCCGTAATCCCTTGTGAGAGAAACATTGCACTGGTTTATTACCTCCAACAGACACGAAAAGTAGTTTTGATGTAGTTCCTCGGTCCAGCATTTCATATTTCGTAAATTAAATAAAAAATGGGTTTTCCTCCACTCTCGGATGTTCAAGTAGCCGAAAATAGGCCTTTACCACAATCCCGAACAGAGCAAAAGAATACCCTGCGCCACAAAAAAAAAAAACACTTGACGGGACCTTCAATTCTGAAAAGCAGGTAATGTCAGAAACAACCTTGTTCCAGAACCCCGTTAACTGATACAAACAAATCGTTTCTTAACTTATTAAAGTGGCCTGTTTTATGCTCAGTTCTCAGGTATCAGCTAACTGATTTATCTTTAATTAAGGCGTAAGTGCCCATCACTCGCTCTCTTTCGTGTACTCCCTCACAAAGTTTCCAATATACTCTTGATGGACACTAATGAAATTTGTGTATAGACATGACATATTGGATGTTAATTTTTGATGTGTATGACTCTTTTAGTTCAGATCCTCCGTCTTTTCTCCTTCAGAGGGCAATACTTGTGTTCAATGCCATCTTTTAATGAAATTAACAAGGTGTTCTAGATTCTGCTGTTCAGACCACTGCTCTTTTCAGAATGCCTAAATTTAAGCTCTATACAAATTTTCTTGATGCAAACAATCTAGACCAACTATTCTCCGGTGAAATATAGATTATTTTCATATTTGAAGTGAGTCACGTTTTTGATTTTCACATGAACAACTTTCATAACAAAAAATCATAATCCGAAAACCGCAATTTTTGTGTATTGTGTATTTCGCAACATTTTTTATAATATTATTATGACTTTGGGTTTTAGCATGTAGCACGAGCTATTTAAAAATACTTCGCAGCTTTTGTATATCAACGTGAAAGTAGTATGAAAAGCATACGATGTGGAATCCGTGCGATTATGATTTATTCAAGCTCTAAAAGTATGCTAGTCGAAAAGTGTAACACTCCATGAAGCCTGACAAATCTCCTATTTATATTCCCCACGAGTGCTTCCTAGTGTAACCGTAAACACCATCCATATCGTTTTTTTCAGCGACTAGTCGTTTGTGAAATATTATGGTAGTGATCAGAACGGAAATAGGGTAAATGACTGTGATTTCTCTGGAAGACTTATGCTCTTACTTTTCCTAAACTGATTTACCAAAAGTGTCTGCATTCTTAACATTCTCGTTCGAATGTGTTTTTTACTGATGCTAAATTAAAACTCGTCTCCACCTGCCCACACAATTCCAATAATCGTATCGTGATCAAACTTTTTCTCAAAAATATAAAATATTTGAATGTTTTTATATTATGTAAAATGTAGTGGGAGGATGCATTCTAGTGGGATATCATTTTTGCTACGGATTATTTTTATGGTGTTCTTATTACGAAGCTGAACTATGTTCAGTAAGTAATGTCATCGAAAAGTTTGTCTGCCGTCCGTCTGTGGACGCTCTAATTTGATTTAGTCTGACCAATTCGGACCAAACTTAGTACAGTGATACCTTAGGTCACTGGCAAGAGTCCTAGTGATTTGAGCGCAATC
This sequence comes from Akabosia matsudoensis, assembly GCA_019593645.1. Lineage (NCBI taxonomy): Eukaryota > Metazoa > Arthropoda > Collembola > Entomobryomorpha > Paronellidae > Akabosia > Akabosia matsudoensis. Next base: position 34,933 of record VICI01000113.1, on the reverse strand, counting down.
GGTCAAAACAAAGGGCAGGGGTCAGGGGCCAACTTTTCTTTTTTAGGCGGATTTAGTTCAAACTTGGGAAAACGATGCTTTAGGTTCTTGGCAAGATTCCGGTTTTACTGTTTCTTTTTGCTTAATTCATAGCATTCATAGTTTGCTTTCAGCTTCGTCCTTTATCTGTGGCTCAACAGCTTTTATTTTTCATACAATGTCGTGAATATAATCTTTTTCTGCCACACTTGTACGGATTTTTTCCACCAGACAGGACGGATTACATTACTGCGAGCAACAATCGTGATATGAATACTGTAAGTAGGTAAACTACATAGACCATACTTTGTCGGGTATCACAATAACCAAAAAGGGTTAGCGTTTCCTTCGTACTTCCGTAAATATCTCAATCATGTTCAATGTTGTACGAGAAAGAAGAGATGAATACACCCAACAAAAAAATGTACTCAAAACCAAATACACGTATTAAATGTAACTTTATCACGTTATTTTCTTTTATCTAAGTATGTCCAACCAATATGCACCAAAGGCATCCAACAAGCATTTTATCATTTGTCAAGTGTCATTTCATGAAATATGTGATATCGTAAGAAAAATGAAACTTCATTTTTGACAGATGTCTCACGAACAAAGAACATCATTCTCTACTGACACGAGTGTTTCCTTCTGGAACATTCCTTTTTCTTTCTAGAGTGAAAGACGCAAAACAACAACCGAGAAATAGCTCAGATTGCAACATAATAGAAGTTAAATTGCTACTCATTTTGTAATGCTTCTCATAATATTCATTTTTCTTTGCTAAAATCACAAGACATCATGCATCTGCAGAAAAAACGTCCGTTGAACAAAATAGCTTCATTCCCGTGTACAATCTTACACGCATTACCACTTAAGCTAAGCGTGCTCACGTATATTTTTCTGAATGTCCTTTGAATGGACCAACTTTGCACAGACTTGTTAACAACTTCTTTTACACATCTTTTGGTCAACAATCAGAGTCACATTTCATAAAAAAGCAAAGACTGCAAGCCAAAATAAACACTACCAATAGCCCAAACAAAATACTTCATGCGTTTATAGCCATTCTTCAAATTATTTCCCATCTATACTACATGAGAGCACGCTCAGAAAATTGTTCGAGCCAAAACGGCAGTTATCATCGCACATCCCATGCTATCAAAGCTAACAGAGTTTTTTTTGGCTGCCCAAGTGAACACATAAAAATATGAAATCCACAATCCAATCTCATATGCGTGCGTGCAACTGTCTTTTATCAAAAACTAACATCATCGTTCAATTCATTTTTTATACTCCCGTCGTGTATCGTATTTTATTTTTTACATTATTCACACTCACTGCTCATATTTGTGCTGCTAACTTTTTTAAAGCGACTTTTTTCTGTTGATCAAGTTAGATTGGCTTGTTCATTGTAACTCTTTTTTTCATAGGCAAATACATTCAAGAAAGGAGATTGAGCAGGCATAGCCAAAGCACTCTCTCTCTCCCTCTCTAGATGAGTGGCAAGCAAGGTATCGTTAGCAGGCAAGTGGGGAAAAGAAAGGGGAAAATAATTCTTTTGTGCATAAAGCTACTAGTTCACATCTCTCATCATACCAGTCGCTCGCCGATACTCTCGAAGAGAGTGTGAAATTACAGAGAGCCATGTAAAAAACTAAACTGCCAGTGGAACATACCTTCTTGGCAGGTCGCTATTGACAAGCAACATTGAGCGAAATAGTTTTGTCAAGAAACGAGATCAAAGCACAGCGGCAGTTTGCGAATCTATTTTTGTGTGCGAAAAAAGGAAGAATCTGTGACGATTTTTGTGTGTGGTCCATTTTCCTGTTGAGGAATGATGTAAAATGTAGTGTCGTCCTATTGAGTGACACTATGACTCATCTACAGGCAAACATGTAAACATTTTGCTGACATAAAGGAAACGCAGAGTGGTTAATGCTCTATGAAGTGATGAACAATGATAATTGCCTGTAAAACGGTAAATTAACCTTCACCTGAATCAACAATACGCAAAGCACCGTTTCCTTACATGCTTTGTGCATAAACTGCAATCTTCTGAGACCAAAGTTTCGTCACGTTATATGAGATTTTGTTCAATGACAAGCACAGAGTTAACCGTGTACTTGCCTCTAAAATGAACATAGCTCGTTTCTATTTGTGAAAAAATTTATTATCAATTTTGATCTCACATTTTGCAACAGAAAGAAATAACAGACAAGTTTGCGTAAAATATTCTGAAAAGACACATTTGCAAAATACTTTTGACATTTTCCTGGTTGAGCAAAAAGTTTTCAAGTGAGCAAACCCCATCGTTTTCCCATCCATTCTCCTAGAAAGTTTCAGCTCGGGGAAACGCTCTAGTGGAAATGACAAGTGACCTTGTGAAAGGTTCAGAAATAGATTCTACAACCATGCAGATCACTCGTGCAAACTCCTTCCAACCTTTGGCAAGGAGCATCTGCAGCCAGAGTTGCAGCAGCAGATGTGGCTCCAGCTCTAGGCATTTTGGCAAGCGGAAATTGTGTTGGAGTTCTCCAAACCTACATTTTTCACTGTATACCCTTGCTGTAGTGATAGTCATAATAGTTCTCTGTGATTTGACTTATTACCCTGTTCACTCATCACCGCTCCCTAGCTCAAGTGCTTGGTCACTGCCAACACTTAATTATTTGTTTAAAGACACGAGAACACGGTCACAGTCAAATAATTTCAAACGAGAAAATGAAATCAGCGGACATGGAAGCAGCCTGTCAGGTAGTCATCAGCATGGTCATCATGAGCCCAAAGAAGCCAACCATTCGCCTCCCTCGATTGCTGGAAATGAGATGGGAAGAGAAAGTGGGAAGAGCCATGACGAGAGTAAAGTTTCTTCCACAGGAAGACTGATCTCAGCCCATGATATCCGAATGACCGACAACTGGGGCTGGGTACGCAGAGGCGCTTCCGATCCTCAAACAACAGCAGAACAAAGGCGGAAGCAAAACATACGGCACAGCAAAAATAAGCATAGGCAAAGGCATCAGACTGTACACGCAACACCAGGCGCGTCTAACACATCCACTGGAGGAGCTAACAATGGAGCTAGTCGGTCCAGAAAGAAAGAAAAAGCAGATAATCTTTTATGTCCCTTTGATGAGATTCGCGGACCGGATGGAAAGTGTCGGAAAGCTCCAAGGTTTAGTTTGTATCGTGTAGGCAGGAAGTAACGCGAACTACTATAGTGTAGGCATATGAAAACCAAACTAGGTAGGAGAAGCGAGGAGATTATCAGAAATTCGTTACAAAAGTCATTACTAAACTTTAGTGTTAGGAGAGGACACGGATCATCATGGTCTATGACAAGGAGGTAATTTGTTGTAGCATTGCGTGGGATAGTCATCATAAGTCAATTCAACTTTAAAGTGATTATTATTTAACATGACGTATGGACAACAATTAGAGAGCAGTATAGGTATTGTGATAGAACAACATACAAAAAATAATGAGTGGAATGGGTACACACAGAACTGATCTTGTTGTGCAGTAAGAATTGGAGTAGATTTTGTAGATGACAAGACAAGGCCAAGGTATCCCAAGGTCTCGGTGATTTTTTATCTTTACTACTGTGAAGCAATTTCGACCGTTCTCTGTATTCTACTGCAGTTTATCTTGTCAAGCAAGATAGGGAAAAATGTATAACTTGGGCTTGGTTTGTCTGCACCCAATTTATTCTAGCCAAATAGTGAAAAAGGAATGTAATTGAAATTTAAAAAATAGCTTTTGTCCAAAATGCAACTTTAGCTTACTGTTGCATTGGTGTAAAATGGGCTTGTCAATGTTAGTTAGTGGATGATGTAGATGCATGGTGTTCAAACTTTTTTATCTTGAAAGCTACGAGATGCGAATCAATATGAAATTGTATGAAAACAATTATGTAAAAGACCTTTAAAGTGTGAATTTATGAGTCATCTATTTCTTATCGTCATATCTCATAGTTCACAACAGTTAAGAATGATGACGTCTCTGTTGATTAAGGTGTAGTGAGGCATTGAATGAGGTTTAATGCTTCACTTCTATCGGTGAGCACTATCAATTATATTGATGATGTCAGAATGATTTTGTTTTGTTGTCATGCACCTACTTACGCGACTGATGCTAAGTATTTATGTAGCTTTACTATTCTGAAAATGGATTTTTAATCTGAAATTAGTTGAATGGTAAAGTTCGCAAAGGCTAAAATATTATCAATACTTTCAGTTGATGAATATACTTTTATAGATGACATTATGATGATGTCCATTGGATGAGATTATCCCATTAATATTGCTGCAGATAAACAGTTCAACTTTCAGAAATACTGTATACTCATTTAAACAATAATTTAATTGACTGGTATGACCCCCTAGTTTTAATAAGTCAGTATTCAATTAACCCTAAACAAATTTAATGAAACCAGTTTTAATATGTGTATATGTACTGTTGCTTAAATATTTGTTCCTCTTGTTTTTTTTACACTTATGTGTTACAATAGCTGATAAATATTTACCTTAAATTTTTGTTATAAAGATTTCTTTTCAAACTTCGCAAACCGAAAGCCGACATTTATGCTACCCTGGAGTAAGCACATCTGTTAAAGTTAATTAAACAAGCACATATTGTAGTCAGTAAAATATGTGTTGACTGAAAGCACTTCCGAAGATTTATTGTAATTATTGTACATTTTTAAGCAAACCGATGTTTTTGTAAAGCTACCTCAATAAAACTACAAAAATGGTCAATTGAAAAAGACTTGCGCATAATTGGTAGGCACTGCTTTATTTCTAAGCGGTTGGTAGACACGACCACACTGTTTGCTCATCAACGAAGAAGTAATATGGAGCTATATTTGTCATTCCAAGAGTGGGTTTCTTCCAGTTACCAAATTCCCAGGATTGACATAAATGACTCTTGTGTGCTATTCCACCATACACTCATTAAAAGGTTATATACCTACCTACATTACGTCAAAGATTATCGCTTTTACTCTGCCGGCTCAGCTCTTTTGAACGCCAGAACTGTAGTCAGACGAAACAGGAAATAATGACATTTTAAAAATGTAATTAAAATAGAAAATTCTGACTTGACAGCGACAAGACGTATAGAGATTGTCAACTTTTAATTACAAATTACTTCATTCTTCCTTCCTGGCAGTGCTATAAAACCCCATACTATTTAGATATCAAAAAGACACTGGCTAATAGGGGTTGCAGCCATAAGGTGCTACTTTGATTGCTGTTATATCACCATATCTGTTAAAATACATAAAAACGAAACCCAAAACCAGTAACATACAAGCCTTGTACTACTAAAAGGAACCTTATATGAGAATTTATTCCCATTCCATTCATTTCACCCTGAACAATAACAAAACCTCAAAATAATCTAAATCACATCATGCTATATAGTAGCCCAAACACGTTTTCATGAGCGATCCGTGTGTAAATTATGAATGCCCATGTGAGTGTCACATTACGACCATAAAAATCTTTCTCTCACACAAAGCATACAGTTTTTACGTGTAGAGCTGTTTGTGTTGATAACAGGAAAAATTTGTTTATGACTGCATCGATATGAAAACGTAATTTACTCGCTATCGTACTCAATAAAGACCACATTTATGGCAATCACTGCCTGTCAAAGTTCAGTCCAATACAAATGCATATGCACTCCTAGGTTGAAAGAAAATCATCGAATATAAATCTATTTTTATATGACAAAGAATGACATTTCCAGTATAGGTATAATGTAAGTTCGTGTGGCATTGTGGTAATGGTAATATAATTCTTCTAACGTGACATTACCCTATAACATAACAGTCTAATCGGTCCCTTGACATTTCCTTCCAATTACCATTAAACAAGCCGTCAACGTGAACATATTCCCAAAAATAAACTCTATACGGAGAATGCACGAACCCCACGTGATAAAAATCCTAAGGCTTAATAATTCTCAACAAAGCAGTGTCATTTACAAGGCTGGAGAAAGGCTGGTGCCACCTACATTAAAAGACTACTTTTAAAGGTAAAGGAAAGTTATTAGCATTATCTTTTCCAACTTCTACATTTTTTTGCACATTGGCTTTGGGTCTCTTAATTTTGGCAATCCATTTCGTGCATAGCGAAAACATTCTATATTCTCAGTATACATTGTACATGTTTAACCATCTTCCTGGTATTAAATGGCCTGGAATGTAATTGCATCGTTTTCTCCTCTTTTTTGTCCTCTACAACAAGGCATGATCCTTTCTGAAATGCTCTTGACTTTCTGAGAGTTCATTTGGCATTTTTTCTTCCAAACTGCTGCACTCATGGTTAACAGGAGGACGCTTGGGGTATTCCTTAATTCTTACTATGCTGTGCATATTTAACTATATTTTTCCCTTTGGCAGCCACTATACCAACTACACAGCAGAAACCTGTGATTCAGTTGAAAAACATTAGAGATTCGTGCATTTGTTTCAATTTTCATTTGAAAAGTTGAATCTAAAAACCCACTACATGTTTCACTTCGTGTTTATAGTGTTTGTCATAATGCAGTGTTTCTACAAAGTTGAGTGAAAAGAACTCACAAAAGTGTAGCCAAAAAACAAAATATATGAACCAAAAACTCTCTGACTTTTCTGTTAAAGTTACTCGTGTGTGTTATTTTTTTTTGCATTCCCATGAAAAACATAGAGTGAAGACTAAAAAACATTGAAAATGATACAAAAAATGTATTATTTCACGGGATTTTCCTCTAGTCGTTTTGCGTGCCTATATTTTCTGGCCATCACCATCATTATCGGCACTATTACTCCGTCCACACCAGCAACTGCATCAAGTCTAGAAGGACCACGGGGCATTGCCGCAATCTCATTGACATCACACTCACAATCGGACTCTGCTGATGGTACCGCGACTGGTGCAACTTTTTCTTCTACAGTTGAGAAAGGAATAAAATGCAAAAATGAGCAAGGGGAAGATGTAGATTGGTAGGTAAAATACACCGTTTTATTCTTCCCTGAGCTAAAATTTACTTTTTTTCGCTTTAGCGGAGTGCAAAACATAAAACATTTCATTTAATCTAATTCTCAATGAATTGTTACCTCGATAAAAGAAATGAAAGAGATTGAAAGCAGTTTTAGTTCTCCGGTTAGCGTCTATACAGTTTTGTAGGAAAATTTTGCACGATTTCCTCTTTGCAAAATGATTTATCTGAGCTTTACAGCTTGCCATTGTTATTCCCATATGAGCTATAGCTAGAAAACAAGGATTTTTTATACGGAGTTTTTGTGTTTTATGGCTCTGTATGTTTTATAGAAATGTTTTCATACTTTTTATTTTAGGTTTATCGCCTACAAGCTACCTAAAACTCGGACTTCCTCAGTGCCTCTTGTCCGAGAGGGGTTAGCGTATGCTTATATTCTCCCACAGCCACAACAAGAAGTGACACAGAGTGAGCGAATGTCTTCCCGTGAGAATATTAAAGTGACAAGCTTACCACAAAGGAGTAAAGACATTTCCGGCAGGAGAAGTGCTTCAAGGCAGAGGAGAGCTGAATCACATGCAAACAAAACGGCACATTTGGGTGGTCAAGAGCCCCCAAAGTGGAGACTATCAAGTGTTGGGATTGATTCACCACAGTCCATCGTTGGTGTAACAATAGCGCAACTTTATGTGAAGGTAAATCAAGGGTTTTAGTTTTTATGGATGAAAAATGAGCTTACTTACAGAAAAACTTCAAGCGGGATTTCATAACGGAGCAAAAATTCATATCATCTATGGAAAAAATAATCAAGCTACATACGTAAATGCAATGAAAATGTCTGGAGAATGGAAAACATGCCCGAAAAAATGCAAGCAATAAACAAGCCGCATCTTTTGCAGATTCATTCACTCTTTTTCAGTTAATGAATGTTGGCACAGTCTTTAGTTTCATTTGGCAACCTCGCAAAAAGTTTGCTCCAGCTATAAGTTATCCATCCATGGAATCGCAGACAATTTTAAAATTCAAATCTGGCATGCTACTTTGTATAATACACTTACATTTTTGTAACATATGAAGAGTGTTTTCAAGTTGCGTAATGTTTGTAGCTTTTCGCCCACTGTTATTGTAATCAATAGGAATATCTCTAGTCGTTTGTTGTAACTTTGAGGTAGTTCAAATACATAGGCATTTGATTGTTAAGTGAATCTATAAAAACAGAACCTAAACATTGGGAAGAATCCTGCCGAGCGAGTCAAGAATTCATGAGGTAAAAAGTAGCTGATCAAGTTCATGAAAGCCTTTGTGTGAAACATTTTTACACCTTCCCAGCAATCAAACAAAATTACATTTACACAAACACAAACAGTAAAGAGGTAAACTATTGATGAAGTTAGTATTGTGGTAAATTCTGATGGAAAGATAATGACGAAGTAACCATGAACCAGTGCCAAAGAAAGTTCAATAATATTATGGCTCACGTACATGTTATTTATTGGTAAAGGCTATACGCATACAAGCACGGTTATGCATGGACAGGCATGAACCCGGCAAATAAAAGATACATTGACATTTTTATGCATAATCAATTTCATGCAACTTTTTGTTTTGTTTTTGTACTTTTCTGGATCTAGAACAATCAAGATGTTGCATTCCTTACATACAACGACCAACCCCCTGTAGGGCCTACTGTATCCTCGGGTGGACATTCTAAAGGAATCGTATTAACCAGTCTCGCCTCCGGCGGAATTTGGATCCAACATTCTGTGCCACATTTTCCTTTAATTGAGCTTAATAATAGTTATTATCGCTATCCAGACACGGGAAAATCGAATGCCCAGATTTTCCAGTGTATAAGCCTTGCTGCAAGCCACGATGTTGATAATTTAGCCAAAATTTTGGAGATCACAAAGCCGCATTTTGTCAACTCTTCATTTCCTAATGATGCTTTTAAACAGTCATATCCTCAGTTGATGTCGCTGCTGTATAAAAAACAAAATACCGCCAATCAACTTATTATCAACCAATTTGCAGAAAATCAATCAGAAGATCCATGCATGAATGAAGTTGATGAGAGATTTTGCCCAAATAACCCAGTAGCTGGAAGACTTGGTGCAGAAACAACATACGTTGATCATAAACCGCACGCAAATCACGACACGGTGCAAATGCAAACCGCAGGGAGAAGACAATTGGATGCGTTTGTCAAAGGACCGTCGTTCTCAGAAGGTATATAACCAGTAATTAAGTAATAATTGCAGATAAATCAAAATTTTTAGTTAAAAAGTCATTTTTGCTAGAGATGAATGAATGCAAAACTACCTCTTTGTTCATTTCCTTTCAAGCTTAACGATTCGTACAAAATAATCGCTTAAAATTCATAGTTTTTTGTGCGTAAAGTTTTCGTCGTAATCCTGTCTCTTCCTTTTCAAACTACTTCCTCACAGACATCTACTCAAGCTGGATAGGACCAACGTACCAAGTGAAATTGGATGTACAGTCATGGCTTAATGGCCCGCATCCTTTTACTTCCAACTGTACGTCTGCAGAGTTCTCGGTCTACAACATTTTAACCAAGACTATTTCTGAACAGTCCTTTTCCACGCACAATGACCACTCCAAATGGGCCGTGTCTTTGTCCCCTGACAAACCGCTAGTTTGCATATCAGATCTAAACCGAATGGTAAGCCTAAATTGGCAATTATTAATATGAAACTAAATTAAAAGGAGTAAGATTTTGTTTGAATTGAAATCTCAGAGCTAAAATATGACGTCCCCTGTTTGAAAGGGTTTAATGAATAAAAAAATAAATCTGATGTTTTACATAAACTGCTACGGACAGTGCAGTTAATTGACGAGATCTACCGCATACATAATGATTTTTTTCATGGGAAATACGCGGAAGAGCAAAAAGATCAGGAAGAAATCATGCTCTCTTGTTATATCATGATGAAGATTAATCGGAATGCATTTTTTTGCTGTCACGGTTAAATGTCAGCCTAATATTGTCAGAATTTCAGGAATAGGTAGGCTAAAATTGGCTTGGTATTTTTGTTTGACAGGAGCACCAGCTACATCGTGGCGGAGTTGCAGTTTGCTTTGAGGATTCTACTATATGGACGACCTTTCGAAGCATCGTAGTTGATGTGCAACCTTGCCCTAGATCGCCACTTGAACCAAGTGACTTGAGGAACGACTGGAAGGAACAGGACAAAAAGCTGAAGCGTCAAAACCGGCTTCCCAATAGTCGCAGGTTTGACGATATGACGTTTGCGAAACAGTGACTTACATATTTTACAGTACATGCGTCAGTAATATAAGTGTTTGCCACTTAATGCATCAGCATTGAGGTTAAAAATCGGACGTATTCATTCAAACTTGTTTATATATTTACTGCAATAACCTCTGTATCAATTTAAGTAAGAAGAGCTCTTTCAAAAGAAAAAAGTTCAGTGGCACAATAAAAGATAGCTAAAAACATTGATAACCTTTGAAAGCTTATGGAAATTTCAGTTATTTTTACATCAATGTGGCTTACGGGGGAGCTGGGAGCGTCAACTAAATGACTCGTCATACAATTAACACACGTGGAAATGGTGCATGCGTATGAGTGCAACACGTCAATTTTCATTCACTAAAATGGTAGCGTTTCCTCGTATGAATGCAGAGTTGTGTTCTGTAGTATTATGTCATTGTCAGGGATGTTTACAATTTACAATAAAACCATATTTAGCATTCATCTTAAGATGTAATAAGTTAGAGAATCCTCGTGCGTGTGTCTTATCCTTAAAACAAATGAGTCAATTCTATGAATGAATGCAAATACAAATGAATCAACTATGGCTAATGGTCACCAGAACACATTTTACAGCTAAAACAAGCATTAGCAGTAAAATAAGCTTAATGATGTTCTTTTTTTGTAAAAATTAAACGAAAAAAACAGGTATACTATCTGATTGAGTGCTTATAGCGAGATCTGAGTGAGTCATTTCGTATATACGGTTTTGCAATTATGTCCAGCTGCGTCATTTTCACAATAACTGCTAGTATCGAGTATTAAATGGATCAAATTAAGTAAAATTAGAGTTGTTACACAAGCTACATATTCTAGAAGCTTGGCATGACGAGTTGGATTTTTTACAAGGTTATTTTTGCATAAACTGTTTTGCCTCAAAAAATCACGAGCCTGTTGTGTGAAACCCAGGACGATCCGCCCAGCAAATACCTCCAGTTTGGTTGTTAGTCGCAGCTATTTTGGGCACGACGACTATGTATTATGTACGCTGGTCAGTTTTCGTATGAGTAAATTACATGGAATTGTTTGAGTAAGGCATTTTTTTAGATTTTCCAGTGAGGGAACCCAATCTGTCTTGCCTCAACTCTTACTATCACGTCTAGACAAAACATTTTTTTGACAAGAAGTTTGGCCTGTCAAAGACTGCTACGTTATGACTTATGACTTGTATATAATTATTTAATAGATGTTTGATGAATTGCCATCTAGAACGAAAAACCGATTCGATCAACCTTGAGGAAACGCCGGCTTCAGCTTCAAGAATGCTTTTTACATTGAATAATACCGAAAGAAAATAGTATATGAAATCAAGGTCATGAACGGTTCTACTGTTATTGGTGTCACACATGCTTGGAGAAGAGCAATTTTCCTTTAAAAAGCAAAGAGAGAACATGTTTTATGCAGGCCTTTTATCATCAATGCCTTTTGATCATGTTATAGGATAAAAAACATCTTTTAAAATGGCATATAAAAACAGACCTGTTCTAAGAAAAAGAGAGATGTAAAGGTCAGTACTTTTCCTTGAAATATTTATAAGAAATCTGATAGAAAAAGTCTGATAGCAGTTGCAAAATACATAAATGACACAAAGTTTATATTTAGCATGCAAAAAGTTGAGTGCCCTATCCGTGTCCCAGTAATTTTGCAGACTATTTTTGTAATCAAGATGCTTCGACTTGGTGATTAATTTGTCATTTGTGTAACTCTGACAGAAATTATAGGTGTTTCATTGATAATCTTACCTTGAAATAATCGTCACAAAACAACTTTTTCTCTCATTGTTTCTACTTCCTATCATAAAGAACCTTAAAGGATCATCTATTGATGAATTCCATAAATGCTTAAAATTATTTATGAAATTGAACCGATCGAAAGTAATGGATGACAAGAGGCAGTTTTTTTTACATTTTGACAATCGTTACTCGCATATGCCTATTTACAGACAGCAAGCATCATAACAGGAGATTGTTATGCAGAACCAGGAAATGCTTCGCAAAAAATTGACAGCAATGAAGCTACCGATTGCACAATTAACTCCTGGACCACTCTGCACTACTTCATCAAACAAATCACAACGGGAACTGATGAATACGTCCTATACACTAACTCATTTCTAGCATCAATGGGCTCCTGTCCAGCTTGTATGTTTTCCCGTCTATACCCGTGATTTTGCGTAGTTAAGTTCTATGTTCATCATTGAAGTTTGGTTACAATCTGCTCTCGATCGACATTTGAAACTCGATAGGAGATCCACATCCTTATCACCCTAGTCGTAAAAGTCTAGCTGTTTGTTAATCTATGGTAAAAGTAGTCCTGCCCTAAACAAGCAAAACGCTTCTCCCCGTCAATAGGACAATGACACTATAGTATAATGTTTACGCAGCCACAAGGGTAAATTGATGAACAGGATGAAAAAAAAGATTGTGTAGATTTTTTACAAACCCTGTAATCAAAATGGTTCTCGTCACTTCATGCTTCAAATTCTAAAATTCATTGTGCTAACATGTTACGCAAAAAAACCCAAACCTACTGTGCGGACCTGGAGCTCTTTGATTTTAGTGATAGTCAGCGTAACAAATGCCAGGAACAGGTAGCGAAAACCTCAAAAGATGTACAAATAGGTAAATTAGGTATGGGTGCATGGATAAAGTGAGTATCATTTGTGAAGTTTTTATAAAAATCGGGGTTTTCTGACGGAGAATACAAAAAAGTATTATACTCATTGGCACCAGGTGCTTCTAAAGCGTAACAAATGAAGACCTTGCTGGTATTTGAAATTTGAAATGTCATTCTATGAGTTGAAAAAATTACTTGCAATTTCGATACAAAAGGCGAGCATCCTGTTGTCGTCTTTCTCTTTCTGCCTCAATTAGAGAAACATCTAAAAAGCAAATTTCAAATGACAACCGCAAAGCGCCGGATTATAGCCCATGCAGAACATTATGCTTAGGTTAGGCTATAATAAATCTGCTGTAATCTGGAGCTTTACGTTATATTAATAGTGATTGTAAACATTTGATAAACATGCTGAGTGTGAAAATGCCCAAGGCTACGGATGTAAATGCGCTCGCAGTGCTAACCAAAAAGGTAAATAACCATTCGTCATGTTATTGGATAAGAGCGATGATTACTGATGAATCTTGTTATGGCAAATGTGTTGACAAGAAGAATACGGCATTGCTCTGCGTGAGTATGGTAATTCTGCAAATTGCATTTCAGGTTTTTAGTTGATCATTGGTACATAATATTACCAATTAAGGATCGTGATCAGCTTGTGTGTGCACTGGGGAATGCAAAAGTAGCACATGCACAGTGTTTGCAATGATTCCTCGATTTTGTATTTGTTTCTTTTTCATAATTTGCAGATCCTTTCAGCATTTTCAAAGGGGAAAAATACCAGCTTGATGACAACGAAGCTAAATTTCAGGTCTTGAGCAGTGCGAATGGCGAACACGTTACATGACTTATGCTGCCAACATCTTGCCTGTAATTATTGTCTAACGCTACTTTTTTATTGAGGTTCGAGAGTAAGTGTTGATTGCATTGCCAAAATATTTTTTTAAGAAAAGTTACAATTTATTTCTGCCAATACATTATGTTAAAACTATATGCTGCAACTCCACAAAGCTAACTGTTTAATCGTAGATTAGTTTGACTGATCTGACCCCGAAGATTTTCGTGAGATTTGAGTTTTTGGTTGTAAATACTTCGCGTTTTTTAACTGTGGGCCTTTTAAGAACCTACAACAACTAAGTAATTGAAATAAGTCGACATATCTAGCCCTGACCAATTAAGTGACTGCTTCTACATTAGAAATATAACAGCTTTAACAATTCATTCAGTTTTTTAGGCATGAGTAATGACTAAATGTGTTGGATTATTGTTGATTTGATTTTGTTTGCGTAAAAAATCCTTAAAATTCCAGCTTATTGCGCGAGGTCTGGTCTTTCCTTTTTCGGAGAGTAGCTCTTTCTTAAATTAGAGATATTTGTTCGTTTAAGCACGAGGTAAACCGCACATTTCACAATTAGGGCCGGTCGTAGTATTGCCAAATGTACAGTGCGTACACTCCCACGGTGCAGCTTGGTTACCTCCGGAGGTTTCTGTGGCCATTGCACTGCCCCCTGCAGCCCATGTTTCCACAATTGTTTCCATCTGAATAGAAAAACATAATTCCAGATTTAGTACCAATTTAAATGCAAAGGTTACAACAAGTAACTGATTTATCATGTATTACCGTGCTCCAATCACTTGACTGCTTCCATTCGATAGCCTTGTTATGGTCATTGGTGCGAATTGCTTCTATGAGGGGTCCCATCGACTCTCTCAAGGACACGATCGAGTTAGTCGCAAGGAACAACAGGAAATGGAAGTCAGTTACTATATCTAAAAATGGGGTCGTAGTACCATTGAATTGGTTCAAATACGTGGCAGCTGCATTTATATCCTGCAATATCAAATGGTTAATTAAGTTAATTTCGTCCTTGTGCATGAAAGTTGGCTGAAAGTACACTCTATAATATTTACCTGAGTTTGACGATCCAACAATCTGTTCTCAACTGGAAACGGAGAAATGCTATCCCGTACCACGAAAGTGAATCTAGGCTCTTTGGGAGTAGACACAGGCACGTCAACGAGTAAGTATTCGACTGGGAGAGGTCTTGCGAGGCGGGCAACTTCATTGCCATACTCGTCCTTTTGCTACAAGCATGAAGTAAAGATGAATTCTTAATTCTGGAGTTTACGCGAAAAATTAAAGCCGTGCGAGAGGAGTGCTGAGCTGTGTTACCTTATAAAATACATCAGGCACATATTGTTTCTCTGAAGATTCCTTTACATAACCTAGTTCAGGCGAATCTTTAGTTGGGAGGAGGCAACCGTCTTTAACAAGACCCATACATTGATTGGAGACCTGGTATCCCACCATATGCACTTGATTTTTTTCATCACCTGAAAGGAAAAAGTGATACAAAAATCAGATTACAAAAAATCAACCCATAAAACCAGAAATGAATAATAATACATTACCAGTTATAATGACCGTCGCAAACTTCGACCCAAAATATCCTCTATTTTGAGATAGTTTACAAGGATTCGGAAAGATGTTTTGGAAGTACGCTGCAGTAATACACTCTTGAGCAGACATAAAGTACGAATGAATTCCCCTGAGATGTCTGACAGTTCCTTTACTAATATCTTCTGGAATTAAGTCTGTGAAAATCCATCCAACGCATTTCAATCCTAGACTCTGGGCTAGTTCATCTGCAACTCGGATATTGTCGTCGTTAAGGTTAAAGTTGACGTTGTCCTTGGTGGATCCTTGAGGGGGTTCATAGATTGCAGCGACTCTTGCCCTGATTCCCAAAGGCACGTCGGTATGTTCTTCGTACACTCCAAACAAAAATCCCATTCGCTGACAGCCAGACGTCCGCCAGTATGACAAAAAACGTTCAACTATGTTAGGATTTTCGAACATAACATTGTCGACGTGTCTATAGATTTGCCGATTCAATGTTACTGCAGACGGCTGACATTTCGAGCAAATCCCTTTCGGCCACGGAGGATGTGCCGTGCAGCCTTCAGTTATGCTAACGTTTAAATCCTCCAATGCGGCGAATTTTCCTCTGAAAGAATGAAGATTTTACGTTATTTTTCGAAAACAACCAACAATGATACTTGACGTAATTAATAGTAGTGACCTACTTGTCTACGCCACCAGTTATTTTACGAATGTAAGAGTGGAAGGATAAATGTTTAATGTTTTGTTCCTTTAAATAAGCTTCATCGTAGGGTTCTAACGGTGCACAAAACACACACTGCCCATTCTCTCCATGTCTACACATTTTAGAGTCTTTGTTGCGTTTAATCAATCCATTTTGCTTGCTCAGTACTACGTCGATTTCGTCAGGGACTACACTACCCGTCGACATTGATCTAAAGGGAGGAGCTGTCTCAGGTAAACAACTATCTTTCCTTCTGGCTTCACTTGTGCTTGGAGTTGAGCCACTTGACGATGAGCCTGCTGTTGCATCTAGCATTTCTTCGTCTTCTGGAAGCAGGTTTACTCCTTTGACAGCTATCACGAAAACCATGTCACCATGTTTGAGTCCTGTCGCCCCCACTGTCTGAGACTTTGACGATCTAATCTCTGATTGACTTAAATTCTTTCTATCTTTGTGTAACGTAAAGGCAAAGGAAACATAACCATATTCCTTCTTCACCTGTAATTGAATGAACACATTTGAGTATACTTTAGGGAAACTGTGAAAGGGAATCCAGACACAAACAAAGCGTTAACTTCCCACGTACCGTCTCATAAAGCTGTCGAGTATCCAAAGACGGCAATACTTGCAACCGTTTGGCCCCCTCTCGGGCTTGTATTCGGAGTGTTATCTGAAATTTCCAACCAATATTTTACGTTCAAAACGTTCCTACCAGTAAACCCGTTGATCGTGTTTGTTTAAATTCCTTTTTACCTGTGGCTGAGCCATCGTTCCAGTTCACTTCCTCTGCACCACTCAATTACAACAAAATCTTTCCTCTAAATTTTCAGTCGCAGTTACACATTTCTTGTCACACTTCCAAACCCAGCCAGCAATTTACTAATCCCAGTTGTGAGACTACTATTTTTAAAAACAAGCACCGCAATCAAATAATTTACTTTCACCAGTAATTTTGACTCCTTTTCGGAAGGTTTTTGCTTTCCTCAGACAAGGAATATCGTTTCGAACAAATAAATTTAAACTTCGCGATTTTACTTGGAAAACTTTTTTCTCTTCTTGTGATTGACAGTTTAGTCATCTGGGCAAAACAATAGCTTTAGCTGATGATAGAGAGCCTTGCTAAAAGTACAATGACACGACAAAAGCTCTTCAACTTTCGTGGCTATTTATTTTATGAACTTCATCTCAATGGGGACTACTGGCCGGGGCAATATGATACTTTTATGTGTGTATGGTAGAGTGGAAACTCGAATCGGTTCGAGTAGCACAGGACAAGACAATATTGCAAACCAAATGGGCTAAAATGCTTAAAAATTTAAAACATTTCCAGATTTTCCTGAAGATAAAAAAATGTAGACTGAGAAGCTGTTGGAGGGTGGTTGGAGGAACACTCAGGAATAAATGTATGAATGAATCAGGTAATGGAAACCCACAAGATTCAATGGAACGAGGAGGGGTTGATGTTTTCATGAAGTTATGTACAGAGACTAAGAGCTTTTGCTTAGCTCTCATTGGAGAAAAACAGCCGTTCTGGAGATTGAGGAGATAATAGCTGGACAAAAAAAAATGTAATAGTCTAGGATTTTGTTATCCTACACAATGGGAAGCTGATCACGTTGGAGTGCGTCCAAAAAGGAGAGCACTGGTCAATGTTATCAAGTTGAATTCCAGCATTTAAATAAGTCATTGTTTTTAGGGAAGTAAGGAGTAAGGAGTTAACAGTTTTATAGAGCTGTAGAGGATTCTAAGAAACAATACCACACTTTAACACGGGCATAATCAATTGGGTTCAAGCACAATGGATCTGGCTTCTAATTTCGGTAAATCAAAATATACCCAGAAAATCTTAAAAGATTAGCAAGTGTTGTGAATGAGAGTTACATTATACTGGATTATACTGCTTTCCAGAGGAATTGATGCAAAGATCGCCCATTCCTCAGCATGAAATGAAAACGTTGTTGAGAGAAATGAGGAGGACGCAGGGAGGGACAGTGACAGTTTCCAAGCTACTTGCTGGAAAAATTCAGGGGTCTTCGGAAGCCCAAGCTATACAAGCCTTTGAGGTGTGTTAAAGAATGAGTTGCAATGAAAGATCAAAACTGAATGAAAGTTGCGAGTGAATGTATTGCACTGTTTGTAGTTGTTGGAGGCAGCACTTGAGTCTGAGACGGAGGGCTCGATCGAGTTTCGGACTGAAATAGGAAGGTACCGATTCCTTAATGAAATCATACGGATTTTGTCACCAAAGTACTTGGGGGATAAAACCCCGCAACCGGTCAAGGATAGAGCGATCAAGTTTTTGGAGGATGCTGCTGGTGCAAAAAGAAAGCGATGGTTTCCCAGTGAGCACTCCAAAGTTAACTCGGTCTATCAGTCATTAGTTGATGGAGGGATCATCCAGGTACTTGAACTGTAATTGAAAATAATAAAGGGGGTTGCGTTCTTGAAGACTTTCGATTACGAAATTGCTGTTTTTACTTAGAAACCCGGTCAAATTATCGATGAAGACGCTGAGTTTCAAAAGAATATTTTTGAGCGTGGTGAAAATGCTCTTATTCTGAAGCGTCTTCTTCAGTCCAAAGATCCTTCGGATTTACAAGCAGCCAATCGTCTCATAAAAAACTTGGTCGATGAAGAAGCCCGGAGGAATGAGAGACGAGCAGAATTGCACTCACTCATCGACAGGATTGAAACGTCTACAGGCCTACTCACAGATATGCTGACACAATCCAATATTGACAAAGAACTGGTCGAGGAGTTGGTCGAAACTTGTCGAAGTCTGAGGGAGAAACTAGGCGGAGTAGCAACTGAAACAAATGACGAAGCTACTTCGCTGCTACAAGCTAGTGAAAACATTGAAACAGTCTTATCCTTGTACAATAGTAAAAAAGAAAGTATTGTACGTTTGGTGAAAGCTGACGAACCCGATGGTGCTGCGGGTGCAGTACCCATACCCGAACCTGAGCTGTCGTTAGCAGATCAGCTTTTATTGAACTTAGGCGATGAACTGATAAATGGAACGGATCAAAAAGAGAAAACCAGAAGAGCTTCTGGAGAAAGCGAGAATTTACTATTGAATCTGAACGTGGATTTGAAACCTGTCAAGTCGATGTCGAATCCCGATGCCAGAGACGAGGAACCACAGAATTTCATTGAACCATTCGATGAGTTGAATAAACTTAGTAGGGAACTAATGGCGGAGGAACTAAAAGGTTTACCGAATACTTCTCAGAAAAAGTAAGCTGAGTATTTTTTTAAGAAACATACTTCGTGCATGTATGTAAGTTAAAATTATTCTCCCCTTGTGAATGTAGGACTGACAGAACCCCGTTAAGTCTAATGACAAAGTCCTCACAAGAAAAAAACACGCCTGCTACAAGTCCGTTACAGTACGTACCTGTTTCCAATCCAGCGGAGAGCCTTTTAGATCTCGATTTCCTGGACAAACCTTTGGCAAAGCAAACGGTGAATAATCAAGAAACGCAGTCATCCAAAGAAAATTCAAACCCCAAACTGAATTCTAACCCTAACGAAGAAGATAACTTGCTGCTAGTCTTGAAAAATGAAAAGTCAAGAGCATCTACCGGAACTCAACAAAATGGAGTTGTTCCCTCTCCTCTAAAAAGCAATGAGGAACATGGCGATCGCAAGCTGAACGTAATTAGCGACCAATCAAATACAACCGCCCCATTTTCCCTTAACTCTGTGAAAGAGCTGGACCTGGACAAGATTGAAATAATAGACGAGCTCAAGCCTGTTGTACCCCACTTGGAGGAAACTTGTAAAGATGTCAGTCTCACTATAACTTTTGCAACTTATCCTAATTTCCCTAAAGCTGTGAGTGTAGCTGTCATAACAGTAACAAACCAAAGTAGAACGGCTGGGCTTTTTAACTATGTATTTCAACTTCTTCCTCCAAAGGGATTAGGATTACAGGTATGAAAGTAGTACTTTCTTTTCAAAACTTTTTATGAAAACATGACAGTTGCAGCTCTTGTCATTAAAGCTCTGTTCCTAATCTTTCTCCAGGTAAAATTACTTCCCCCAGTTTGTATGGAGCTTCCACCTTGGAAAAAGACGTTTCTTCCTCCACCAATTCTGACTCAAGTGGCGCTCATTCTTATACCAAAGATACCTCTGACTCAACCAAATATCAAGTTTATCTTGTCATACAGCTTGGAAGATGAAACAACTCTACATAACGGCAGTTTCTCCATTCCTCCATGTCTGTTCTTACAATAAAAAAGAAAGAAAATCTAATGAAAATTACATGATTAAAATGCGTAAGGGATAAAAAACGGATTGCGCTTGAATGCTTTTTACTGGTCATAAGCGTATCTTCAGGGTTATCAGTTAAAAATCGTTTCGTGATTATAATATACTAGTGATTAATGTTTTTGACTTATCGCATTAGAATTGGAATTCAATTTTTTGATTTTAACTGATCTCCAAAACCGAAATCGACAAACCTTTTAAAGTTAAAATGACGAAATAAATGGCTTACATGATATTTAAAGTGAACTTTTAATTCGGATCTTATTTACTCATCTTTTTACACACTTAAGTATAATTACATAGAACTAAAATTGCACAATGCAAATCAACGCCATCCTTGCTTGGAAATTCCATCCTTTACAAAAGACCTTTGCTGTTCACTCAGCATTTTGGTCCTTAAAACCAAGTTAACTTTATAATGATGGTCAACTTACAGAAAACTCTGGCGTTATTTTAGAGGATGTTGTATCTACATAATGAAAGTTGTTGTTTTATACTGTATATCTCACACTAATTAAATTACAAGCATGTGAACTATTTGTGGTGGAGAGTGTACAAAAACTAATGATGATTGCATACAACTAACGAGGATCTGTTGGAATACCGCCAACTCCGCCTACAACCGACCCAGCATTTCCTTGTGCATCGTAAGGAGCCGCTCCAGCTTGTGTCATAAGGTCAGATATATTCTTCTCAAGGTCATCAACTCGATTGCCCATCTCATCGATTCGATTCAGGATTTGATCTGACATGGTCTGGAATTTGTCCTGCATGTTTTGAAGTAGCCCTTGGACCTGACCAAAAAATAGTGTAAATTAAATGATGTGGTGATCATGCAAACTTGCTGAAACGAATCAGTCAAATCCAATCTTACGTATTGAGTGAGTTCCTGAAGATTCTTTGGGTTAGGATCATTCTTATCCAGGTTGTCCACCACAAGGTTGAGATCTGCCATTGCTGATTGTTTTAAAGAATTCCTTTCCCCTTACACTTGCTGTAGATTGTAGATATGTAATCACAAAAAAATAATCTTAAATATTAAAAGTCTCTTGTTCACTGCTGCAAATACCAGCCCTAGCTCAATGAAATTTTCACATGCATCTTTTGAAACACAATTTTAGTTTCAATCTCACTGCAAGCTAATTCGCAGTAAGTTTTTTCTTTATGTATCATTTATTTACATAAAAATAAATTTTATCTGTTATACCATATACGGATTAGTGACAGAATAAAGTACCCACTAACTGTATAATACTCACTGTATAATAATTTAGCTTTTTTTTAAGCTCACAAATTTGCGTATAAACAGTTCTCACGTTTGTGTTTCTCTGCACTTCAGCTGTTGATCGACTTAAAGAAAAAAGTTGGACATTCAGCAGAGAGTGACTCACGTCCAGAGAAACACGGGACAAAAGTCTATATACTAGGTCTGCGTACGGAAGGGAGCGATAGATGTAAGATTGTAAGAACATATCTCAGAGGAAAATCCCTTTAGGAGGAAAACTGACCGAGTATGAAATCTTGACGGATTTTGTCATTGCCTGCTTTTTCCCTGTATAATATAATGATGATGCATGATAAAATGCTGAAATTATCTTTTTTATTGACCAAATACGGTTTGTTTTATTGCTTTCAGGTTGCTTCTCTGCTGCTGAAACGATTATGGTTGGAAATGTAGAAAAACCATACCTTTTGGAAGGGTTGTTAAAATGGTCTCCGGAAAAAGAAATCCCAATTTACAATCGCTTTACTGTTTTATCACAATGCCCCAGACGACTTTTTGGAACGCTATGAGCATGTTAAGACACAGGCAACACGACGAAAGAGACTGTCAGCTAAGTAGAAATGGGTTCAGATATAGATGTCCAAATTTTGATAGGTAATCGAAATGGTCGGCTGTCGGTCGGTGCGTATTTTGGACTGACCGGTACGGCGCCATCGGTGTAGGTAGTATTAAAAAATTAAGGCTTTTCCCTACCATTGTGACAAAGTTTTTGAGAAAAACGTGGAGATATAACTACTTGCTTTGCATTACGTAGGTACCTAAGTCTGGAACTGAATTAGGTAGTTTATATTTTGTATTTTGATTGTAGTCGTCGAATGCATTTGACCTTGCCGTTTTTGCACGTGCAATTATTATTATTATATTATATGCATCTGCAATAACTATTGTGCATTCTTAAGAAAGACCTATATATTACGAAAAAGGCATATTTCAAAGTTTATCAGCAATCTGTGCATTGTTTTAAAATATCCAAAAATCGAAGAATAATTTTTCTCTGAAAGTTTGTAAGTTTGTGTCAATTGTTTTCATATAGGTAATTCAGCTTAAGCTAAAAATGAATTCAATTGGCAGACGAGTTTATAGGCCATTGTTTTAGAGAGGATGTTTTCTTCATGTTTTCCATCATGATGATCTTTATGATGATTTGATTATTGGATGACTCATCCATTTAAACATACGAATTCAAAGGGTTTGTTTCAACCTACAACTTAGGGAACTAATACGGCGTTACTGACCAGTAGCAACATGCTCAAATTATTATATTCATCATCCTAATTTGTGTGAGGGTGAGGCTTGTTTACCTTTTTCATTTCCTCTTATCTGAAGGGGACTCGTTGATTAGCTCATTAATTATTAGTGAGCTTACGCACTCACGCTTATGATATTAGAAGAGAAAAAAATGTTACAGAGATACATGTTTAATAAACTGCCCGCAGCATTCTTCATTTACGACGATTGTACATCCGTTGTTCTTGAGAGATGAGTTCCTCCATTGAACAATATAGAAAGAACCCCTTAACACACCCTCCAATGCAATGGCAATGCTTATCTTACCATCCCCACGATTATTGGTGTGTGTGTAATCGATTCATTTTTAATTATCCGTTGCTGCAGAAGGGGTTTACCCTAAATAACGAAAATGTGATGAATGTTTTAAGTTCATTTTTCCTTTTAAAATAGAATTTTACCGCATGCAAATCAGAGAATTCCTTTAAAACGCGTTCAGAAACGATGCTACTCCACGCCATTACGTACGCGAGTTCAAGTAAAAAACATCAATCCAGCAGTTGTGTTCTTTTCGCACGCATGAAAGATCACATAACCTTCATTGAGCAGCGGTGTATTACGTACTATAGAAAAGATGAGCATATCGATAAAAACGGAAATAATTGAAATACATATGAACTAATAAAATTTCGTTTCAAATCCCTGCTTGATTTCTATATCATTCCAGAATCCACGCTGACGCATGGAATGATGCATTTTTATCATGGCTGCGCTATCATTGCAAAGGAAAAAATGAACAATTATTAAAAACATTCGTTTTTCTTTTACAAAAATCCGACACGTTTTTAATTCAATTTCAAATACATAACATTTGATCTTCAGTTAAATGTATCAACCTGTTCAAAAACTTAAGTGACCCATTTGTATCCATCTTAGCTGATGATTGATTGCATTGTTGACTGCTGCTAAGTTAACATTTTATGTTTCAACTGTTCATGCGGAAAACAGTAAAAATCCCAGAACAATGAATATGAGTAGAAAAAGCCATCATGCTCCAACATATAAACGAGCGCAGAGTTCCTACTTTGTTGAGTTCCAAATCATCCCTACGCATTATTCCCGAAGATGTTTGGATGGAGTTATAGTTTCCGCTTCACTAATGTTCCAAAACACAATGTTACAGTGTTTAACTAGCATATTATAACCCACTATTAATATGGAAAACACTATTAATAAAATTCCATTTTTTTTTCATTCAGCGACCCTTCCTGTGAGAACCTCCACACAGTTAGGTATATGCTCAAACTACCGTTGCACTACTCACTCATTCCTTAACAAATATGGCCGACGATCTTTGTATGCTTCTTCATAATTTTGGCGAACTATCTAGAAAATGAAACACCTTTTCCATATATTTCTAACCAGATAAGCCTAAACTATGAGTATTGAAAGATGAAATAATAAATTATATTTTAAAACTTTATTACGCATAATATAACTGTTCTCTCATACACCGTACAATAACACCTTTACTAACTCAAGCCAAGTTAATATTATTCCAAAAGAACCAGTGCCATGATCAAGACGTTTAACAACAAGTAGAATTTTAGCTACACCTACATTTCGCACTACATGGACTAAGGGAGTATAGAGACTTCAAGTCTATACTGACCGCTGTTGCGGACATCCTGCCTGGATCTACATGACCGGTGAGCCTTATTCTTATCTTTATTATCACCCAGGAATTAGCTAAGCCCTACTCAGTTAGAAATACGTGGCGGTGGAGTGAGCATATTTCATTCGCGAATGGTTTAGTCTAACAAAATACAGTAGGAAATAGTTTTTCAGTTTTACGTTGGACTCTGAAGCAGTAAATCATCATTGATTCCGAAGCGAAATAAGTGAAAACCTGGTATCGTTTGTAATGAACGTAAGTTTTAGCTTTTAAAAAAATTATCACGAAAAATATTTCAGGACGAAGTAGAGTACTAAAAATTACACTTAAACAAATGTCTATTTCATCAGGTACCTAAAAAGTTTTTGCTACCTGGGGTGGTGGCATGCTTCGCATGCTTATTAGTCTTTGCATCTCCAGCAAGTTCACAAGAGGCTGAGAATGTCACGCAAGCGGCAACCACGATTGAAGTGACATCACCAGAACCCACGACTACATCGATGTCACCTGCGGCCGCAACGGTATCTGCATCAACGCCAACTACAACAACTCCAACATCTGTCTCTCCAGAGAGGTCGTATAACTCACCATGCAATGCTACCCACGACTGTCAGCCTCACAGAAATTTGGAATGTGTCAAGGGCGTTTGTCATTGCTCGAACCCCAAAATCTTCGATATACGAGCTCAACGGTGTGTGATTCCTCTGGGGAAGGAGTGCGACAGCACTGACATTCTGGGAGAAAACATGTGCCCTGAGTTTGGTGAATGTTTTATGGATCGATGCATCTGCAAAACAGGATACAGCATGCATACCCTTACAAGATGCAAGTCTGACTTGATCGAGCCAGGGGAACGGAAGCCCATCGTGCTCTGGCCAAAACCAAAGGAAGACAGCGATGAGCAGGATTGTAATGCAGAAAACTGTGACGAGACGAAGGGTTTGACTTGCCAGAATGGAAAATGCTCGTGTAAAGAGGAAAAGGAAGTGTTTCTAGAAGAGTTTGGCAGATGCTTGAATACATCACTTCAAAGCACGTTGAAGGATGCTTTGAAAGCTGTGGCCAGTTCGGGAGATGATATCAAATCTTTTGTGAAATTACTTGAAAAAATTGATGATACTGACCAAAAGCCAGAAGGATCTGATCATTACAACAGCCCAATACATCAACTATTGGGATTGTTGGGCGGAGGCGAGTATAAAGCTACTAATCAGCCTTCAACTGTTTCGCAACTTGCCCCACCCTATTCTTTCCGCACTGGTAGTGACTTGCATCCAGCAGCACAAGAGACTGTAACGGAAAGTACGCTTCCAAATGCACCACAGCCTAATGGTGGCTTCGTTCCATCTACAGGAAATTTAGACAGCATAGGAGATCATTCAAATGGACAAGGGGGTTCCAGGGGAAATCCATCCACATCTCCAAACGACCCGCAAAGCCACATTTCTCCAGTAAGCGATGCAAATGCAGAATCAAGTGCGGAGAGTGAGGAAGCATTGGCGTACAGTCAGGAGAATCCCGAAGCGACAAAAAAATCTCAACCATCCACGCAAACGTATTCCTCGTTGCCATTAGATAACCTGCATACATCTCCACAGTCCCAGGATTCATCAATTGTACAAAGACAAGCTCCTCCGTACTTACAGGGAGACGGAATACCCCTTAATGGCGTTGGTACTATTCCTGGGGGAAATCATTTTAGGGTTCCAATTCAGGATGGATATGGGGGTTTTGGTGGTTATGGCGGAGGGTTGAACGGGTACGCAGGCTTAGGAGGATATCCGGGTAGTCTAGGGGGGTATCCGGGATATGACGGATATACTGGCTTCAATGGGGGTCACCATAATGGGGCATTGAGTGGGCATGGTCATCTTGGCGGCCTGGGTGGTCCAGCGCTTGGAGGCGTTCCACATTCTGATCCAAGCCTTGCACATGGAGGTCATGCCCCGCATCCTCCTCCTCCCCCACCAAAACCACCAAAAGACGGTTTGTTAACCGACGTTGCGGAATTCGTGGGTAGATCATTAAAGCTTGTTGATCGCTTTTTGCCTCTGTTCCAAGCGATCAATGACGCGTTGAAGAAGGAAGGCATTCTCAAAAAAGATGGACCTGGACTACTTGCAGGACTTGCAGGTAGGCGATTTGGTGATCTAAGTAAAGAATTTGAAGACGGAAAGGAGGGTGGTATATTGTCAGGTTTCGCTAGGTTTGTTGGTATTTTGACGAGACTAAGACGAAGACTTTTACTTTCAGGGGATGACTCAATCAAGAAACTTTTGGCTTAATGCACATGCACTCACAGTTTGGATTTGGAATTTTCCAGCTCAATTTGAAGCCCAACATACCACTCATGCACACGTAGTTTCCAAGCTTGCAACCCTGTAAAGGAAATGCCCAGCGCATGTTTTTAATGCCTAATTATCTATGAATTTCGTTAGTTTCCAAATTCATTGTTTTAAGTTATCTTCACATTTGATTTATCAAAGTAATCACACTGTAGCCTACATACGGTTAAAAAACAAGAGGGAAAAACTTTGCACAAATGTTAAAATGCTTCATTAGTAAAAATGGAAGAAAAAATAACTGACTGAATTTTCGGTATCAATAACATAAGTTAATATGTAAATGAATACATAACTATTTTTAGAAGTAACAAGGCGTAATTTATATGTACTAGCTTGTAGAAGTTCGTTTGGATTTTAGAATATTTTAGTTTTTCTTTTACTGGTGTTAACCATGTGACCTTGATCAATGATGCGAATGAAGGATTCCTAATTAGAGATGGAACGTAGAAAGTAATTGATTGGAAACGTTAATTTATTATGCTTCAATGTTGTTCAATATTAGGTCCATAAAGTGGTGCGATTGGATTTTCAGTGGTAGTAAGAATGTAAAATAGAAAAAAACGAAATAAAGAATATTAATACGCTAAAACTGCAGTTCTATTCTATAATTCATTAACTTTATGTTTCATACTGGAGCGAAATATTAAATTTCAGATGATTATTGTGTATAAACATAAATGAACTGCGTTCAAGGACAAGTCTCATTTCAGTTTCAGTACGGTAATTGAAAAATGATAGGATAAGCTTGTTGCAATGTGTAATCACTAAAATCTTCGCGATTAAAATAAATTGCTGCAAAGAAATAAAGGTGACAACGTGGTATTAATAACATTCCTACGCAAAAAACCTGTAATGCCACGTGAAACAAGATTTCACTGACAAGGTGCGTAATCAACCTGTCAATGTTGTGAAAACGTCCATCGTTTTAAGAAATGAGTCGACTTAATTCATGGAGCATGTGCTTATCGTCACCTAAAGTAGGTAATCTTTTTGGCAATTTAATTTCATTTCCAGATAAAGCAGTTCGTATCCACACGTACACCAATTACTAGCATATAACATGGACTGATGTGTATTTGAATCTATCAGACACCAAAATCTGCGGACAGGAATCCCCAGGGAAAGACCTAGACCTGCCGAAACGTTTTGGCGGCTTATACACAGCAACACACTCCCGTAGCTAACAGGTTATAAGTTCGTCTTCAAGAAATTAGCATATTAATTCACACAAACAGCTCTGCTAACAATGCATTAAAGCAAAAAAATGTGTGATGATGCTCTGATTGATGCACACTACCCTGCTGTTTTCCGATCAGTTTACGAGTAAAAATCCTTCAGTATAGTTAAACGATGATGACCTTCAATTGTCTTCATTTAGTGGATTGCATCGCTGGGGAAAAAACGTGGAATAGATAAGCGCACACTTTGCTGCAACTAGTTCTGCGAATGATAAAAAAATGTCCCATCAGCGCTTTTCCACGCTTGTACTTCCGACAGCATAACGGGGTGGTGGATTATACGCGGCTGTTGTTGTCTTACAACTTCAAACGCTAATTTTGATCGAGTATTAGTTTACTGTTGGTTTTGATTGTAATTGAAGCCTGATACGTTTCATATAGTAAGTCTACCTTTCCTAAACTTGCGGAAATAATTTGTCAGTATTGTGAGCCAGTGGACATAGCTGCGTACACAAGTATATCATCGCCACAATATCTACCGCGCACACAACCTTCAGAAAAATTTTATTTTCTTTCCCAATATAGCAATTAATTAACTAACGATCCTCATGTGATTGTTGATGCTCCTGAACACTAAATCAAAAAAATCATTAAAACACTTGTTAAATGATGTAATTTGATGAAATACGAGTAGATAAAGGCTTAAATGAATACGTACAGTGCAGAGGCATTTTTCTCTGATTTATTTAAGATTGATGCGAAAAAAAGGTTGAGGTTAACGAATCCGCCTGACGTAGTCCCAGTGGAACTCATAAAAATCACTGCTCGTGGTAAAAAGAAGACAATTAAGGAAATATTAATTTCTGGGGCTCAGTTTGATTGCTTAACTTGAGGAAGATGGACGCAGAGTTTGCCGGAAATAAAGTGGTGATTTGTTAGCGTGGACAAATGTCATCCTCATACGAATTTCATTAGTTTTCGGGATACGATTTTAGAATAGTCCGTTAAACGGGTGAAATCGTGACAGGTTTTTATTTTATTTTACAAAGTGTAGACCCATTTTTCAGCTGTAATTTGCTAACCACAATGAAGGTCCGTTTGGTAAACTTTTAGTCGGAATTAAGTAGCTTATATGAAAAAAAGCATGACCGTTACACGGGCTGCATCTAAAGGCAAAGTAATTTTCATTTTCTTTTAGCCATCAAGGTGGGTGCTTCCTCCGTTGTTGCTTTTACAATGCGTCTTGCTAGCTTCCACCGAACACGTCGCATCGCCGTATGGGAAATACATAAACACTCCGTGCACTGCCTCGTCCGACTGCGGACTGGATAATCATCTACAGTGTATAAACAATTACTGTCAGTGCGACCACTTAACCCAAATTTATGACCAGAGCACGCACAAATGCCTTTTGCTTTTACGACAACAATGCCAGGCTGCGAGTGGAACGATCACTGACCGAAATCATTATACGCCACCGCCAGTTCGGTGTGTTCCAAATGCAGATTGTGTGAGCGGAAAGTGCACATGTCGACAAGGATATAGAGCATCCGTAGACTTTCTCTGCAAGCCAGGCTACGGCTCGCGCTGCTACTCTCACGAGGATTGCGATGATAGCCAAGGTCTCATTTGCAGCAACACACTCGGAAGCTGCCAGTGCTTTAATTCCACTTGGACTTATCAGGGGCAATTTGGATGTGTGGATCTGAGGAATCCGCAATACAATGAAATGCTGCAGCTTCTCAATCAAACGGAGTATCTGCTGAAAGAGAACAACCTCGAGCTGAAAGATATTTTTAATGATTTGGGGCTGCAAAATGATCTAGACACTGCGGCAGACTTTCCATCGAGTGTAATGGCGATGGCAAGACAGTTTCAAGATACGTACAATACGAATGACTTGCAGTTTGCAGCACAAAATGAAAGCCCTATGCAGGCGGGAGGAGGAGGTTTTAATTTACAACAACTTTTGACCTTGTTTCAAACTTTCCAAAACTTGGTTCCAAGGAACAACAATAATGGGGGAGGCTTTGGGAGAGGATTCTTTCGAAATTTGTTTGGTGGAGGAAATCAAGGAGGATATCCAGAGGCTACTACGACACCCGCCCCTTCCGGTGGATACGGGCCACCGGGGCAACCTGAGGGAATGGGACAAAGAATGGGACTGTTGAATTCGTTTCTGAACTTGTTCAACCAAATGATTCCTATTGTGAGGCAATTGAGAATGCGGTTTAGTCCTGTGAAATTTATTCGAAATTTGATAACGAGATTCACACCAACGACTACACCAGCGCCAGCACCTGCAGCAGCAGCTATTCATAATGCACCGCCGACTGTCATAGACAGTAATGGAAACTACCAGTCTAACCCTATATTTGATAACAATCCTGGTCAAGAGCAAAGTGGGGCTAATAATCAGGGACAAAGCTCGTTTCGATTTTTCCAACGTACACGACAAAGATTCCGCAATTTTCTAAGAGGTAACAATCAAGGAGGAGGAGGTGGTGGCGGGTATGATTACACTCCTGCAAACCCTCCGGCTAAATATGGCGTTCCAGATAAATACGGCCCTCCTGCAGAAGCTCCTCCACCAGCGGATAGCGGAGCACCGCCAGCTGAACCTGCCAGTTCCTCCCAATCAAACTTTTTCACGAACAATCCACGCGCAAGCTTCAACGAGCAACAAAGCCAAGCTCAATACAGCACAGTTCATGTGACCCAAAATGGAGCACATGTACAAAGTAATCACAATCAGCCTCAGCAGCAATTCCAAAGTTCATCAGTTCCCGCTACAGCCCAGCGTCAGCAAAGCTTTGACGGTTTGCCAAGACCTAACACGTTCAATTCTGGAAACCAACCGAACCCACAAAGCTTTTTCCCCGCATCCTCGTCAAACAACAACAACAACTACCATCAGCAAAACAATAATCAGCAGCATAGTTTTAACCACAACCAAAATAACTTTAACGCACAACCTTCGTCCCAATATCAGTCATCGTTTTCCCAAACCAGCAATTCTATCCCAGCTAGCCCACCTGTCCCACATAACCCCAACCAGAGCCCTATTTTCGACAGCAGTACAAACAGTTTTGTAAGACCTCAAACTCCATCGATACCTCAATCGCCTTCCATTCCTTCCGTGCCTGCCTCGCCGCCACAATCATCTATTCCTCAGTATAAATTGCCCATTCGGTCCGGTAAAAATATCCCAACTTCCCCGAACGAGCTTATATCACAAAACTTTATTCTTAGCGAAGCTGACGACCCGCATCCAGGATTCACCCCGCATTCAACTCCAGAGTCACCCGTAGAGCAGCCCCATGCTGGATTCAGGACATCTGCGAGATTTGAAAGAATAGGTCAAGACGAGCAACCACAAGCCCAAACTGCAGCGCAAAATTGGGCGGAAACCTTTTAATCATAGACTTAATCGCATTTGATTATGAAGCAGGTATTTTAAATGCACACTTGAGCTATACGATATCGCTTGTGCTCTTGTGTCCCGTGGGAGTTCTGAGCACATTTATCGTTTCCAGTCATTCTCATATTTAATTTTTAATTGTTTGGATGTGCCTTGAAGTGTGAATACCGTCACAGGACAATAAAAATGTACAAGGTGTTATGAATAATTATATAGCTTATCTGATGATATTAATCATTAGTTTACGACTCGGTAGGGCAATGACAATATACTTATCAAATGTCTCCTCGATCCAGTTTTTTGCTCACGACGATTTCTTGTGAATTAACGACAGACTTTTATTTACAAATGACCGCGGTAGTATCCTCGTACGAAGTACATGCTTCGTGGGAAACAAAAGCTTGTTTCTGTCAATGAAATTTCCCTAAATACTGATCCCCTGTCACAGTTGTTAAAGATAACACGTAGCTGATAGAATCGTAGAACCTTCTATAATGAGTTTGTAAAGTTCTTACTAATAGGTTAAGAAGTATAAATAGACTGTATAAAGTATTTATTAACCAAATCCTTTATTTTAGCCATGTCCTTTTGTAAAGCTCTTCTGTAAATAATGAAGTTGTCTGCATTTTCTTGTAAAAGCAGGAAACAACGAGGAAATAAAAATCTTATGGACATAAACTGCTATTCATTTAGCACATCAAATCTTCGGGTTTCTCACTTTCTATTGAGCATGTGTCAATTAAAGCTGATTAACACATCATGTTCTCTTGCCAGGCTTCATGTGAAACTAGTTACACAGGAAAAAACTTCTATTTCCGTAGTTGAATAAAGATGGCTTGTGTTGACATTGAAGACATGAGAATCAGGACAAGTTCATCTAACGTGTGAATTTTGCGCGAAGATAACTGACTGACAGACTGGCATGTATGATCGCATTTTGAGGGAGGGATTTTCTGTCGTAAACTACTACCATCAGCATCCCCCGATAGTTTTATCGTATTGTTTCTAAAACAAAGATAATAATAGATTGCTCACACGTAGAACTTTGAAGCGATATGGTTAAGGGACAGATAATGCACCAGTTTGTTGATTTTTATAAGTATGCTGCAATAATCTGCAAACGATATGCTACAGGCATTTTCATATCTTTTCTACTGGGAACATGTATTTGCTACGCCCGTTATGCATGGGTGGGTTTCTCTGTATTGTTATTTTTGAGATAAGCGGTATGTGAGGGATTGATTGCCGGATTGATTTCCTTAGGTTACCTAAAGTGACGACAAAGCAAATTATAAGCATTATAATGAACTGTGTTTTTGGTTTGGCATTGATTAGTTTAGTAGGTACGTGGTAAGTGCGTCTGGTCTGCGTAGAGTATTTTCGAAGCACATATATCTAACACTAAGACAAGTACTAAAGAAGAAACAAGGTTCATTCCATTAGTTGATTCCAGAAAAAGAAACGTGTTTCATCTCGATATTGACTTTGACGTGCTAAAAGTGACTAGTAAGACTAACCCTAGTGCATTGGGAAGGAAGGACAAACGGTAAGAACGACCGTTTTTAATCATTAAAATCCTAAATATTTGGTCGAACAAGTCTTTAAACAAAGTACTTCCTCATAAAAATGAATAATTACCATTTATTTTCAATTTTCACAAACAAGCATTTCAACAAAAAAGGGTTTATACACAATGCCATATTTGAAGTTTCGAAAGAGAAAGTGTTCCATGATGGATTTCATGTCATGGACCAATTTAAACCAAAAGTAACCAGCTTTATTGTACATTTTTAAGTAAAACTAATTGTACACTTGGCCATCTGTGGTCTTTCAGTAGTTGTTTCCTCATTGCACCCAATTTCCTTCTTATTTAGCGCAATATGTTTTCGATTATTCACCAAGTAATAAAGTTGTAGCAACCTGTTATTCAGGTATTGTAAACGATGTTATATAAGTTTTATAACTCGATTCGGTATTATTGTATCATCGGGGATGTAAAACGCATTGAAAAAATAATCTGATACAATTTCCAAGAAACCAAGTTCAATTTCATGTAGTACATACACTACAATATACATACTCTCATATACCATTAACTAAAAGTAATAATTGATATGATATAACGAGAGCAATTATCGCATTAAATATGTTTGACTACTATCCCTAATAGATTCAATTTCCTCTGCTTTAAATATAAAGTAAAATTGGTATGACTAATTATCTCAAATTGCATTTAACCGACTAGGACAAAATGTAGACATAGGTAGCCTAATTAAAGCCACCGTTAAGAAATCTCGTATGTGCACAATACAAAGTGTACTGCTTCCCAGTTGGTATCCGTATTGACTATTCATTACCAGAAGTGTTGCAGTCAATAACCATTTGACCATGTACAATATGATCACCGAAACTGATACGCTAATGACCCGTGGCTAATCAATGATGCTTGTATTTTTTCCTTATTCGCTGAAACTTTTATAGAAGAAAATTTAATATTTTACCAAAACTGACAGTTTTGTCCATATTTTAAGCATCGAAACATAATTTACTCGCGTCACCTCTCTTATAACTTTAACCTAGAGCCATAAAATTCATGCAAACACAAAGCCTCGAATGTGTTTCTAACCTAACGGTTTTGCTTGACGGAACATCTAATTTGCGAGTGGTTTTTCGTGATAAACTCACACAAATCCACAAAACTGACTTACACGGTTTCGTCCCATTCTTCTGAAAATATCTGGCCTGCAGACTACTTGCGATAATATATGGCTTAGACAGAGCCAAGCATCACAAAAAAAACAAATGCAGAAGATTCGTACTACCTTTTGCAACTTGTTTCGCAACAACAAAATTCTTTTTTTTTTTCATCTTTACCATAATTTGACATGCATCTTTGGTCTTGCATCTATCATCGCCATTGTTGTCCAACTCATTTATACCTATCAACCACACTCTCTGAAAGTTATCATCACCATTGCATAAAATATTCCTTGAAACTGTGCACAATAAAAGAAACAGATAATATTATCGAGTGTTGCTTTTCTCTACTCTTCTGAACAGAATTAGTAGATGAAAAGTCTATGAATGTTCCTAGATTTTGATTCTTAATCGCATGCATTCCTTGTGTAAGCAAGTAAGTTGTAAGCAGAGCGTACCCGAAGTCATTACATGGTAGTGCATTTTATTGTCCTTTATATAAAAAATCTCACATCTCGACATCCTCTCGATTCTCCATGTAGGAAAAATGATCGCACATTCATTACTAACACACAGATCTGATTACAATCCTGTTCACCACCAGTCTTGCTCTGGTTACGGACGATTGAGGACCACACGGTTGAGAACGCACGGGTATAGTAAATCATTTTAAATATTGATTACAAACAACCAAATTGTGGTGGACAGGTTTAAGTTGCCTGTGATGACCTGTCCGTGGTAGTTATAAATAACGCTATCTGACTGGGTTTGATTAAAAGTTCGTTTTCGAATAGCCCAGTGTAGTGACCAAGT
>VICI01000112.1:0-61649 GCA_019593645.1 Akabosia matsudoensis | reverse complement strand
AAATCTCGGGTACCAATGTGAAGCTGTAGGGCTTTTCCAAAAGGGCCCATAAGTTCGCATGTTCATCCTTCCTAAGTTTCAGCCCAACCTGTACATTATGTAGGCTACATGTGTGGAACGGATGCGCGGGATACCGATGGACGAATGGGAATAAGCATATAAGGCTATTGCTCCACAATGCTTAACCAGTCAACTACAAACATGCATTATTAGACTGATGCATTACCTTTTTGGTGCTATGTTCTAGGGCGCAAGTGTTCAACTTCAGTCACTTCCGAACAAAACCCAAAACTAATTGGAATGCTAAGCTAAGTGCTTTAAAGTACAGCCTCTTTCACAGTGCCGGCCGGGTAAAGTGGTTAACGTTTCAGCCTTATTCTTTCAACCTCTCAAAAATATCGGATCTGGATGACATTTTCAAGCGAAAGCGTTCTCTATTGCAATGTAGGTGAGTTCGAAACCCGGTTGGAGCCAAACCATTGTGTTGCCTTATATAATTTTCAAAGATCCGCTTTGACGAAGCGGAATATTTTTTCGTGATGGGTACCACCCGAAGGTAACTCCCACTGGTTGATTATTAAAGCTGGTTACTCAACTATAGCCCCATTTTAATGAATATAGCACCCAAAAGTACATGTAATTTATTGTGCTTTACCTCAAAACTATTTCTTTTATCAATGAAAATGTTGGTCCAATAATTTTTTTTATCATGGCAAAATACCAATTTTAACCACAATTTACATCCTAAACTAATGTTCCGAACCCAAAAAACATCTATGGCTTTAGAGGGATGCTTTAACGCAAACTGATCCTAAAGAATATGATAATACTTTCGTTTTCTTACTCATAACCAATTCTGTTCGTATTTGTACCTCCCTTATTTGAAGCTAAGAGGCGATGAAGCGATTTCTCGGACCATATACATGCTTATCTACAAAAAGTGGGTAACTGATAGTTACATGGGTCACGAAGATGGTACATCATATCGCATTTCCACTCACCAGTTACCCACTATTCCTGCAATAATCGGTTGTCCGATTTGATCTGTCAGTGTAGTGTCAGTGAGTCTTTCGGAAGAACGAAACGTAAGATTGGTAGTGTTGGGATATTTGTATGAACACATACGCTTTGTTGATTTGTCAGTCAGTGCACGGCTTACTAGGTTTATATGGACGGTTTTGCTTTAATACCGTTGGTGTATCATAACATATCGAGTTATAGTCAGACCCTAATGCACACTTCGAAAAAAAACGAACTTTGCCAATATGCTATAAGTGTTGCTAGTTTGTTACCCATATCATTCATGACTTTGGCTTTGCGTGCTGCGTAATTCGTAAGTTAACCATCTGGAAGCATATTGTGGCGTGGCCTATCAGGAAAGAGAAAGCGATTACCTCTGATTTTACTGGAGGTAAGAACAGGAAATTTTTTGTACAAGGGAGAATTGCAAGGAATAAGCATCCTACGGTTACCATGCAAAGAAAGTTTTAGGGAATGTTAAGCAGTTTGGTATTAACACGAAAGCGTGCAGCTGGTGGTATGTTTTGCGTGATATGTTTTTGATAAGATTTTCGAGTTCAACGGGGATACTGATACAGACATCTACTCGCATAACTTTAGGACAGATGAAAAAATACTAATGTAAATCTCAAGTTGACTTTTATCTATGCGCTCATTCACAAACTCGATGCTGACAAATCATTTTGAGTATATAGACGACTTGATGCATCGGCTAACACTTTACTTTTACTTCCGCCTTTCTGCTATCAAGACCACTGAGCTGAAGGCAAAGCTTATTTTCAGTCATTCATTGCACAGTTTCATGTCCGGAATGCCTTGAAAACGAGCTCCAATAAGGAATTGGGAGTGTTTGCGATTATGAAGAGATTGGTTGATCGGATGGAATGCACTCGAACGAGAAACCTCAAGTTTTAGTTGGATATGCCGTCAGGTTATAGTTATATATCTTGTACTTTGGATACCTTGGTTAGAAGAATCATTATTAAATTTCTGGTACTGCTCTGTCTGATACCATAAACTTCACAAATGCGCGCACAGTACGGGTTACGAAAACATGTAGAATAATATCATGGTGCTCATTGTAATTTCATACGCCAACTGAGATAAATTCTATGGAAACTATTGCGAACAAACATTGCACAACCAATTTAAAGACTTCAGCTTTCATTTTGTGCTGCCTTGACACAATTCATCGATCAACTTTTGAGCACAAATATTAACCAGAAAGTTAGTCTATTCTTCTGGGACCTTCTCAAGAATGAGTTTTCCTTTCTTTTATATATGCGAGTGACTTTTTACGTACGGTTGTTGTGCCTACCAATTTACACTCTTAAATTGTCTCATTATATTTCGTTCTCTAATGCAAAAACAGCAACATGTAGAACATGAAAAAGTAAACTCTGTGATGAATATCCTAAGTGTTTTGAAACTTTTTTGCTAGCTTTTCTTGTACGCGTGCCAAAAATCCAGAAAAAAAGATTGCTAAACTGTAATGCTGCAAGCAACGTTGATGGTGCTCCTTGTGAGACGACGACGAGATCTTATCTCTTTTGTTTCTCCTTGAGAATTCTTTTGTTCGTTCTTCATCGTCATTTTCCCCTTGCCTTGTACCTTCTTTTTTTGTCTCGCCTATTACTTTCAATGTAGGAGATTCTTGTGCAACGTTTTATTGCAAAAATGTGCGAGCTTTGGAAAGAAAACTATAAAACTATGCTTAGGCATCATGATGTCGTTGTAAAGGACTGGTAAATTAAAATCTTCACAATTACATGAGGTTCTTTTTTCAAGGTTAGGTATTTGTATAAATAAAAATCAAACGGTTAGCGAGACTACAGATCATCTGCATTAGCTTACGTCGCTTTCACCTCCACACATTATTATGTACTGAAAATTAAGCCTTAGCTTGTATCACAAGGAAGAATCTGAGAACCGACTGATGATTCACAGCAAAGAATATTTCAACGGAAACGATTGATTGAAAGCTTCATGTAAACATTGGGCTAAATATCTACATCGTTTCATGATGTAAGAAAGCTATAATACGTTAATTACGTAGCTAGTATATTATAGGCGGAAGTACAAACCTCAAAGAGGACTTCTTTATATTTTATCAATAATCATGAACACTCAAAATATGAAGAAGCGGTGACCGTAAACCTCCACATTGTAGTCTGCCTGTTCTTATAGCGTACCGTGTAAAAACAAGGTCGTGGATAATTTAGCCTGGTCTTTATATTACAGCCTGTGTTCTATTTACTGTACAATCCTAACTATAGTTCAACATTCACTTATCAATCCAAGTGTAATATAAATTTGTTATCTGTCTTTTCGAGTATTCAAACTATCGCCATTTTCTGGATTGCCCATTTTTCGTCACCAAGCAACGCTTCCTATATACCTGCCCCTTATTATAGCCGGCCTAAAAATCGTTCGGTCTCATTGCCAAGGCCCTAACTTAAAGCTTTAAGGTATGTAGATACCGACAACTCATCGTACATGCACTGTTTCATGTGAAGTATGGTTTATCATTAGCAGATACTATTGATAAATCGTTGAGCAGAGACCAAAACTCTTCCCATCTCTTCTTCTCGTTTCTGATTTGTACCTCCAGTTTCATGCATTCACGCATTCATGTCGTTTGGTAGCTAAAATTGTAATCATATGAAATCGAACCACACCTCAATGTATTGTTTGCTGCGATGAATGGTGTAAGTGAAAGCTTATTTCAAAAATGTCATCTTCATGGTTGGTTGCCTTGTCATAATTATAAGTATATTAGGTTTCCCTCAAACAGGAAAGAATGATTTCTAAATAACCCAACCCTTTCTTCCACGAAAAACAATCAAAGCTTATATTCCAACAAAGAACATGGGTCGTGAGACTTAAAGGTAAGTGAATTATTCCATAGACCTTTTGAAAATTAATTGCTTTTTAATCAAGAGGAAATTCCACGAAGGCGGTCAACGTAAATGAGAATGTCAAAACCAGGTAGGACATATTATGTGGTCTTTTCGGTGAACTATTTAGCCTTTATACTTCAAATCCGACTATCCATTTATCATTTGTTAGGTCATTGGCCTGGTATCCCATGCATTTGTAACAGGAAAAATGCAGCTTTTGGAACCATTATTCCATGATACAATGCTGTCAACCACAAAGCATCTATTTTAATCAATATTGTATAGGCACATCCTTTTCATCTAACAGATTACATTTTACTTTGGGCCATCCAATAAATCTTCCTCGCTTATGTAAAAAGCCTTTCTTTCTTCGCACCTGTTGAAAGATACAAGCGTATGACACCAAGCCACTTCACTGTTGATAGAAAAGTAGTGAATTGAAACAAAAAGGGTGATATTTTCCGGCTGTCCTAAATACAACAAAACAAGTTGCCTTCTTTGTGTACTGTCTGAGCAAGCACTTCTTCTCCAGCAAGTAAATTACAGCATTACCAAGTTTTCTGTCTGTCTGTAGAAGATGTACAGTTTTATTTTTAACTGATTTTCATTATACTTGATGGAACAATTCTTCAAGTCACTATTTAAAAAAGGACATCTTGGGTCAAACATTTCAACTTATGATAACAATTATGCAAGTGGAAAGCTCAGATTCCTTATTAAATGCCGCATTGCTTTGTTTCCTTCGTTCTTAATTTTCTCAATTACCTTTCATTGAGCTTATCCATCTGGAAGGTGATATATTTTCCCCTACAAATTGTATTAAATCTTGGAGAACCAACTGACATTCACAATTCTGAAATATGCCAGCATGGCAGGACAACCGTTTTTCAATTAGACTGATTCGTAGTTGGCAAAAACCCTGATTGTTTCAAGAACCACTCGTCAAATGTCGATGGTATCTGTGGTTTTTGATGGCTGTGGTGCAAGTCTCGCTAAAGAAAGTCATGACAGGATCGAGATGTGACCGTATTTTGTAGAGGGCTTATTCAATCGATAACAGTTCGGAGAGCAATAGTGAAGCAAACCCGAGCGTATGTATATGTATTGCAATAAAATGGAAGAAAATAAATAGATTGAAATTCTCGATAAAATCATAGGTCAAAGTGCTGATCGAAACGTAGGGCGAAATAAAATTAATTTCAATGCTACACTCGAAGTATCCCATTCCTTTTATAAATTATTAAAATCGTAGGTGTTTACTGTCAACTGTTCTAGTTTTGAGGTTTCTTGCTGGAGAAAGTGTGTTTGCAGATTGTATTTCATGGTCTTTTTAAAAACCAAAGAACTAATTGTTTGACTAACCTTTTCGGTTCAGGTTACTAATCCAGTTGGAGTACACTTCGAGAGAGAATTTCTAGTGACGACTCATAAAGCATACTGAAGTACATATATTCACGACACAGAAATTATTAAATATACATACATGCATCCAATATTTCATTTTCCTCGTGCTCGACATGATTTAGATTGCACTGACAGGAAAAAGGAATTAAAAATGCATGCAAGGTTCCGAACGAAATTCTACAAAAGTAATCGGTGAACATTACTGCATTTTTAACAGTCTATAGAACCATACATACCTACTACCTACATTAGTACATGCAAAAAATATTTTGTTACAATTTGTAGGAGGTTTTCAGGAACACTAATTATTTACTCGAGGTTAAAATTACTGATATTACTGTGAATATAACAAATTTATGTATGCCATTCATGTCATATTATGTCACGACAAAAATAATGTCAAAGTACACAACGGGACGTTTGCAAGCAAGCGCCCCGCCTGAAATGCCGAAAAAATGATTAGATGTGCTTACTTCTCGTGGAAAGAAATCTATATTTTGTGGTGGTATTCATTAACCTGCCATTTTCACGTCAGACTTGCTTTCACTCCAACACTTTCTTTTGTCAATGCGTCAACAATTCCAACAACTTTTTTTGTGAATGACATAATGATCTAGGTTTTCATATGCTACATGAATATGAATGAGTCAAGTACGTGCTTGGTTTGCACAACACGAGTGCTATATTTTCGTTGCCTGATAAGATACCATCTTGTCTAACATGAATATTTTATCACCATATTGTAAAAATCATCATCTTCATCGATTAAAAAAGCCAGTATGCACACCGTAATAATCATCAACGTCAGAGTAAGCTTTCTCTGTTTCTTCTGGCATATTTTTGGGTTGTGATGGCAATTGCCAAGTTGCGTTGTTAACCTGCCATAACTCTTAAGACTTCACTGAATCTGAAAGTGTATACTATGTATGCACAGCCCAATTACAGAAGTTTATCCGTTATACCCGTGGCTACAATGGGATCAAATACGGTATTCGTGTTAGTGATTCAATGCATACTGATAAACTATAAGTTGACCAACGTCAAGCCAATCCGATCGAACAGTCCATAATATTTGCTACATATTTTTGCGTGGCGCACTTGTGTCTCGGAGTTGACAAATTCAGTTGCGATCCGGCTATAATGGAAGAAAATATCACCTATACACCCTTTTCAAGCGAGAATGTCCTAAACCAATCAAAATTTTCCATGGCAATAACCGAAGGTCGTCTTAAATGCACAGTATTTATCGTTACGCTACGATTACTAAAATTACTAGTACTAGTATGCACCATCAACCGTATTTATGACACCTGATACTTGCGACATCCAAGAAAACCCGTGGACATTTTTTCCTTAGCATTTCAAGGGGGGTAACAAATAAAGGGTTTCAAATCTCAACAGACTTTCAATCAACATCTTCTGGAAGACTTTCCCCAATATTCAATTATTTCAGGTTTTTACTGCATGGTTTTGTCAGTGTGGAAAAAGAAAAAATGTGTTTAAAAACCTGTCATAACCTTGAATGCCTAGACATGTGAAGAGAACTTGTGCTACATACGAGAAAGCAAGTGTTGTAACATGTACATATATGTAGTATGCAAACGACTGTGAGTATGTGCTAAATACAGATTATACTATTCTACATGGAAATAGTAATACAGTATGAAGTTATGAAGTAGTTTCAATTCCATTTAACCGACTTCAATACGAACAAATCACAAAAGTAGGCACTTTTATGGATGTAAACTCGAATAATAACATTTTGCTGTTCCATTAAATAAAAATTGACGCCGGTGGTTACATTGTTGTTGACGGCAGTGATGGCACTATAATTTAGTACTATCATCGCGAAAGCAACTCAGCACATTTCCTTCTCTTTTATTTTGCTTTTTCATACACTTACGGCCGTCAAATAACCTATATTTCAACCTTTGCTTTTATAGATCCTCATACGGGTACAAAGATACGAAGGCTTTTTGACGTCAGTCATCGTAGACCATTTTTGTGGCTACCAACGCGTAGGCACAGCACAGACACATAAGCCCTCCTGGTCTCTTTATTACATTTGTAACGACATCAGTGCTTAAAAAGAAAAGCTATAATAAACTGCCAGGACGCGTGAAAATGCTTTCACTTCCAGCTCGTGCAGATTTCATTTTCACAGTAGTTGGTTTTTTCTTTGCAATGAAGCATTTGGCATTAAGCATAATCATGTCATTATTACGTCTTTAAATCGTTACTAGAACGTGGTCTCATCCTTATAGGTACTGCTTTTGAACCTACAGCACTATCAGCCCACCATTGCCGGACTCATGACATGACACAATAATTCACGAATACACACGATTGACGATTCAAGATTGACGGGAAATACCAAAGACCAGAAAACACCATCAACAGTATTATGATTCTAAATTGCAATGCGGCAGCTTTCGTCTTGTTTAAGTATACTATAGTAATGAAAAACACTAGCTGTGCTTAAGTGTTGTAGGCCGAAGGAAGCGACTGCAGCCTGATTGGATAAGTTGACATTCCATTACATTGTACTTTCGCTGGCTCAATAATGTAGCAGTCCACAGTCAGGAGGACACAAGAGGGCTTGTTCGCATAGGGTTTCGGAGTTTACAACTTGAAAATATGTGACCATCTAATGTACTTGTCATTCTTTTCGACGCTGACAGTTAGACAATAAGCTTACATTAAGATGCATAAAGGCTAACGAAAAATGTCACAACTCATCACAAGCATATAATTTTGATGCAATATATATTCACGACAACAAAACAAATTATTTGTCAGTCATTCCGGTTGAACAGCTGGGACAATCATGGTTCATCCTTTTAAAAGTTTAATCCAGTCTTAAGGCTCAAGTTTAAATGTTATCCTCTGAGTTTTGCATGCGGTTGCTATTTTCTAATATAGAGATTTCGTAAAACCTTTTTGGCAGCTATAGTTCATCATATTTTTATAATATTACAACCGTTATCTCATCCTACTAGGGATAATGAACGCTCTCTTTATCATCTGGTCATTTGCCCTTACATCTAACAGTTTTTACTGATCATGAAATGCCCTGTCAAGTTCATATTTTTTAAGAGAATTAAATCGGTAGAAAGCAATAATGGCTCAGGAAAATGTTACTGCCCTTCCAAAGTGTGCCTAAGTTTTAACCAAATTTTGCATAGCCTGATAGAAGTATGGCGACAGAGGTTATATTTTGCGAACTCTAGTTCCAGCTGAGGTGAACATGTTAGCACTGCAGCTCAAGGTACGTACTCATGGCCTCTAGCTGAAGAGAAAGGCCAGAAAAGCTCTTAATACATATACATATTATTCCCGAAATTTTGCAAAAAATCCATGCTTTCTCATACACAGTTTTCGCAGAAAATCATTGGAAGGTTATTTGAATTCAAAGGTATTTTCCTCCCGTGTGGGTTACTTCGAAAGACAAGTATGTAAAATGTCTCTTGGCCACGATTTTCAGCGGATTTGACTTGTAGGAATTGATTTTTTTTAGGAATCTTTCCTGCAACCTCGCTATCTGTGGATTTTATTCGATCTTAGATAGTTTTAGCCCTTTTCAACAAACTCCTAAAATTTCAGCTTTGGTAGTTTTGTAAGGGCTTAAACATCTTATCCAGAATCTTTTATAATCAACTCTAATTCGTAGGCAGCCTAGTAACTTTTGTTCAGACTGCCATCATCATCATAACAGAAAAGAAAGTTAACCCATTTTCGGGAACATCAAGCTAGCTCTTTGTAAATTTTTGCCTTCGTTTTTACCAATATTTTTTAAACTGAGCTGTAATACCAAGTAAGTTTCTTCTTTTAGTCATGAAGACTTTCATATTTTGTTACATTCTTTTTCAAAAATTAACTTCTACTACTTTGACTAAATTTTTAACTTTATCTAACCTACCTTCTAAATAGGAAATT
Organism: Akabosia matsudoensis; assembly: GCA_019593645.1. NCBI lineage: Eukaryota > Metazoa > Arthropoda > Collembola > Entomobryomorpha > Paronellidae > Akabosia > Akabosia matsudoensis. The sequence continues at coordinate 52,389 of VICI01000112.1, read as the reverse complement.
AATCAGTGCCGAAAGATTCACGACGTGCAAAATAATGTTTTAGAAGCACAAATTAACGCGAAAAAACATTAGGCATTTGGCAAATGTGCAATTAAAATATTGGAACATTTGGAACATGAAATAGGCGTTAATGAACATTCCCTTTTAGCACCCTTTTCCAGTTAATTTCCTGTCCTGGCACCAAACTTTGAACTGGAGTTTAATAAATGAAAATGTAGATTTGTTATATTCAATTTGCCCTGCCATTATAGAATTATGAGCCAGGAACAGTCGTTTAAAACATTTCATTGATCTTTTGGCAAAATCCATACCAAAAAATGTGTTGTCAATGCAAGGTATAGTTTTGCAATAATTGCCCAGAAGCTTTCTCGCAGACGCTATCAAACTCATTGTCAGACTGCCAATTTTGCCTGTTTTCCAACACTATTCAGGAGAACAAGAAAAAACCAAGATAGAAAATATACAGCGAAAACTTTTGAGTCATCATAAAATCATGCCTTTTACTGTAGAACGCGGTCACGTTCAGGTTATTCCTTTATCGTGGTTTTCTTGCGTTAGTTCAACATTAAGTTTATTTACTACATAGCATGTAATTTTAGTACTCCGTAAAATACAAAACGGCCGAAATTCTCGAGTAAATGATTACAATAAAAGCAAAATGCTATGTATGAGCGTACATGGACATTGGTCTTTGGGATTGAGAAACCTTACAAAAATATACAATTCAATTCCTGCTTTTGCTCAGGTAACACTGAGCCCTAGTGACAAGACTTTTGGCTGGAGTTTCCTTGACACTATCACTCTGCCAGGTTGGCCATACTTTACATACACCTTTATTGCTTCCGTTTTACATGAAAAGTCAAACAAGAGAAGGTGAACGGTAGTCGGTTTCGTGTAATCGTCTTCATATTCCGAATTGGCAAACATGCACATAAAAAGAAGTTGGCAACGAAGTTTCTTCTTTCTAGTATCTCATGTTTATGTATCAATGTGTGACTTATTATACCAAATTGTGCCTTTTCCTCGAAACAAGAAGCAATTAACCGTAAGAATTTACTGGTTGCATATTGAGAAAAGTTTCAAGTTGACCAGTTTTCACCGCAAAATAATACTTTTTTCTTTATCGCATGTTCTGAGGCAACTTTTCTAAATACTTTAAACCATGTAGATATGCATTATTATATTTGTCGAGATTTGAACGCGCATTGACGATTTCATGCAACACATTGAAAACACCACGAGATTTCCATGTTGCAACAGCTTGGAAAGTCTTACATCGAAAAATCATTCCAAATGAAAATGCTGTAATATGTAGGTGAAAACGGGCGTCTTCCAGTGAATATTGTTTTATGCCGTTTACGATGAAAGTTAGAACAAAAACATCAAACAGAATATTTTGTTCCATACTTTTATTCGATACTCACTTAAATCCATGTAGAATCTGGTATTTTTGCCATGTTTCGTACGGCTTCCCTTAGTCAACTTTCTTGTGGATTTTTCGTGTATATTTGAATGTTACGACGAGTTCGGTAACATACAAACGAACAGTAATAATAAACACAAAGTTTTGTGCGCAATACATTACGAAGACAGGCAATGCAACTTAATGTAGGTAGTAAGGTTTCTGATCAATTTCAAAGCGAAAAATAGACGCCGACGTTGATCCGTCTAGTAGTGGAAGAGACAGAGTTTTGTGTCGATGAGTTACTACGTTTTCAAAGGAACTTGCTCCGCGCCAAACATAATATAGGATTGAATCATTCAAGCCCAAGGTGTGTGCTTTTCGATGACATGTATGGTTAATGTAGAGATGTAATGACATGTTCATAGTATACGCTTGTACTATTAGACAAGTGACACTTTCATACTGCATCAGTTTCGTATCAAATCAGTTACGATGAACAGGTTTTGCTGTGATATAAGTATGAATCTAAGATGACTCCCGAGAAGGATGAAAATTCTATAATCGGGAAAACTACTTAGGAATTGACGACAGTAGTGGCAAATATACTTTTGGATTCGCATGGATGTAAGTCAAGTGTGGAAGCAGGTGGTACGTTGGCTGACGTCACAGCGCCTGCATGACAACTGCTCTAGAGAAAAATTGAATTTAAAAAGAGGCTCTTTATGTTTACGCAAAAAATAGATACATGTGCCGTGCGATAATTATCTCTAATTCAACAAAAATCTTTTTTCTTTTCGATAACTGAATTACTTTTTAAAAATATTTTCGCAGAATTTCGTAAATGAATAAACTTAGTGGAGCAAGCCACATAGCTGATTTTTATGATGTCACACTAATATGCGGCCTTAGTATATGCAGCGAATGTCAGTTTTCTGAATTTTCAAAGCTCGTACATGAGCCAATTATGTCTACTGCTGAAGAATTCGTCTTCACATACAGATGTAATTTTTTGCAACGTTTTACTCACGAAACCTTTACTGTTCAAATAGAAATCTTTCTCCTCTTGGAAAAAGTACCTAGAAGCATATTTTGGAACCTAGCATGAAAAATTCTGTACCTTTTCTTTTCAATGCGTAAAACTTCAAATTTTCTAATGACGTGGATTCACGGACTCAACAACTACGGGAGATTTTGTCTTGCTTGTCGTCATTAATGCATGAAGCACATAAACTCGATGCTTGAAACTGGGTAAAGCATGAGCCAAGAAATGAGTATCGACGGAAGCATAGAGGAAGCGTACTATTACTGAATACTTGTTGTGTTTTCCGGACTATGCACATTGATCTAATTTCATTTGATTATAATCTTGATCTAGCAACATAGTTGGTGTACCGTCATGATAACTTGTTACATGAAAAATATTAAATTCATAGCTTCATACGAACAGCTCGTTCTTGCCAGGATTGTACGTTGCAATAATGCTACCGATGAGAGTAGTCCAACCAAACTGATGAAAATGAAGAAATATTATATGGTTCATGGAATAGAGTAGTGGAAAAGTATTATTAGTCCATATTGCTCTTATCTTTCGCAATTTGCAATGGAGACAACTGAACATGAACTGACAAAAGAAGATTCTAAGATATTGGATAACCGGAGGGAGTTAATTTAGAATGGAATTCATAGCTCGAATTAGGTATACGAATTTTCGTCAACATGGATTGGATTGCGATTGTAGCGTATGTATATATTTAAGATACAGCAAACCCCTAGGAGGTGTATTAATATCAGCGAGCGACATAAAACGAAGTTATTTTAATAAAAGAGTTTTGGTTTTACTTTACTTGTTCCGATATTTTTAATAGACGCAATTTGATATGACATATGTTTCATTAAATACGACAGGCATTTTCCTTACACCCGGAGAAAGTACTGTTTCATTTCAGAGCACAAGCATAAATGGGAAAAGACAGAAAGAAAGAAAGAGGATAAAGGATTTATTTTACATGAGGATAAAGGGCTGAATTTCCACAGTTTTTTAAATAATGGTTGCTAGTGTAAGTTGTAACTTTTTGCATTGACAGAAATTCGAATGTACTGGTGACTGGACTGTGACCCCGTTATTTTTATGTTGACATAGGTATAGCAAACCCTCCATTACCCAAAACTCTTGTAGTGTAGATTACTAGTGGTTGCGATGTGAGTGCCTCGGTGATCAAACCGGTGATAGTAATATGTGTACTATGCCTGGATTGATGAATAAAACAAAACTCAAATACAGCCCCGCCCTTGAACTTTAGTATGAATTTAATGAAATATCAATGATATTTTCTTTCTATTTCTCAACTTTGACCATTTGCCTTTGAAAAAAGCTATATTTTTAATTTTGCATTCTTTAAACTTTCAGTTAGTAATCTGAAGACCAGTCTGACATTTGTACAGTTAGTATAATCTATGGCTTTTTAGCCAAATATTATGTCTCTCGGTGTTATGAATATCAAGCACAAAACAAGAGAAAACTACGGTTATATACTATCAGGAGGACTCCTATATTATACTGTGCATTATTTATACAATATTCGCAAATGATATGATACTATGGATATGGATTATTCTATGCGCTTTAGATATCAACGTTGTCTCAAGTTGGGTTGCATGGAAAAAGATAAGAAATGCCTTGAGGATCTGTAAATGAAAACATTTCACTCGTACATTTTAGAAGTATACGATCGGAAATTAATATCTAACGATAAAAACGCTGAATTTGGTTTATGGAGCGAACAATGAGAAACCCGTTTTTATAAAGAACATGCTAGATCTTTTTTCATTTTTTATAGAATATGCTGAATTCGTACTTATTCTTCGTACAGTAGACGAAATGTGTAGATGTGTTGGATGCATGCTCGTTGAAAAATGAAAGTTGGCAAAATTTCATGTTGGCCTTCTTGTCTCCTTTCTTCTGAGTTCGCAACAACATTTAAGCCAATCCTGTCTGGCTTACTTATTGTGAATTCTAGCACTGCGTCCCTGTACAACCGACAATGAGGATGACGGCGAGTACGATAATAACGACATAAACTTTTGGTCTGTACATTTTCTTCTTAGCTGGTTTTAATGAAACAGTTGGCAGATATGACTCCAATGTGTATGTATGTTAATAAAATGGATTTCTCGAAAAGTACTTTGTTGCAGTTGTCAGGGTCTATGAGAATTTTAGTTTTATGAGTAGCCGCTACATTTGGATACACTGAAGTATAATCATTTTTGATAGTGAAAATTCTTGTTCTTAAGGGTTTGGAGGGGCAGGGATATTGTCTACATTACAAAACAGCACTAATGTGTATACAGCCGAAAGTCAATTGAATTGCGTCGTGTCACGCATCATTTTGTACAAGTATTATTAGCGTATGCAAAGCACAGTCGAGAAAGTTTATACGAGTTACAATTTAGATGGTTTCAAATTTTTTAAAAGTTCTCTCAATTACGTATTTACTGTTTTACTCACGGGCGAAAATATTTTATATTAGACATAAGAGCGGTAGATAGCTTCCCAACTATATCAGTCTCCGCATAATGTTTCAACACTGCATTGAAAAGGAGGACGAGTGCGAACTTTCTGTTCGTGGTACAGGTTTCAATTAGTCGAGTCCCGATGTATCTTGTGTCTGCCGCTAAGTTATCACCGTCACTGTTATCATTATTCATTTGGTTCCGAAAATACTACTCGCAGTTTCCCATCTTGCAATGTTTAGGCAAAGAAAAATTGTTGGTGAAACTAATTACTCTGATAATTAGTTCTACCTTGAAAGATTCATGTATGCGTGGTAGCTTGAGAGTGCTACTACTTCACTCGTGCAGTCGTTGCGTGTTGAAGTAGGAAGGGAATATGAATATGTATGAGGATAATACTTGTGTTCTCATGCTCACGAACGGGGAAAGTTTTACACACTGTCAAGCTCCTTTCCTTTAAAGAATGAAAAAGGTGAGATCCGTTGCCTAACTGTTTTCTTTTTCCAAGCTGTAAATAGAGAGTTAGAGATGATGGCTATTTACGCTTGAGAAAGTTCACTTCAGCGTCTTTCAAAACTGAATTACGCGATTGAATTGGTCCACTAAATCAATACAGTTTCTCATTAAAAGTTATCCAATTTTTACCTTCAGTGAAGTAATACCATCGAGATGGTTAAATCCAAAGGAGAATCTCTTTGGTTAAATCAGTCTTGACTTACCTAGTTTTGGCAATCAGAGTTTGATAAACAAATTTTTCTTTTATAAACGTGCTGAAACGGTCACATATACAAAATTACCGTTGATAACGGTAACACAGACAAAATTATACTTGTCAACATAGCCGAATGGGAGGAAAACAAAAAGAAAAACAATTGTTTGTTCACCCATTCGTCGGGACTCTCAGCAACCAACGGTTTCTTTAGGGAAAAAACTTTCTTTTTCATGATCTAGGGTAATTTGTGATGATTTGTGCGGAAACGGTTTCATTGAAAATTCTAATTTTTTCGACAATTGCACCAGAAAAATATGCTCTACAAAACATAATAAGTTTTCAAGCTATAGGAGCATTAAATCCCATATAAACCCGCATGTGCAAATAGTTTTTTGCAGTTTTCAGTGCTGAGATATTTAGTTCGAGCTTCCCAAGCGAATTTATCACGTAACCGACGAAACGACGATTTTTTACAAATCGGTTTCATATTGGTTGACCCTTTAGTTTCGACACCACGAATTAAAAAGTGCTGCATTCAAAATGCACTGCACATGGTTACCAAAATCACTTTTGCACTATACTTTGTTGAATACTATACAAAACCGTACTATAGTCATTTTAAAATTCAGCTAAATAGGTAGCACCAAAATGTCATTCTCCTACTTAAAATATTCGCTGTTAGATAAAACATGTTTCATGTTCATCTTATATTTTACCATATTTCGTCTATGTATTTTACGAATATCAAATTAAGTTTTGTTTTTACTTGTGACTTTGCTGTGATGACGATCATTTTCGCTCTTGACAGTCAGCAGTGCATTCACGTGAAAGCAGCCTAACGAAACATAGAAACCACTTCAATCGGCGAAAGCCAATGTTACTTTGCAAAGGCAATGTGTGCACTTCAGCGTAACCAATGTAATTGGGGTTTCTGTTAAATTGACAATTCGTGTACACCATGTAGCACAATTTCTCATACCATTGCCTATTGATAGAAGAAAAAAGTTCCACAATTGAATCTGACTTTTGCGTGCCATGTTGTGTACGCAGCACATGACTTTTGCTAGAGCAACTTTCTGAATTGTCTCCACCTCTCCACCACATCGATTAATCGTTCCTACAGTTATTTGTACACTGAGGAAATCTCTGACATACTTATGCATGACCATAGATCTATCGATTCCCAATGGCTTGACGATACATTTCTGTCATAATTTTTCCACTTCGCTTCTGTATACGATGCATACAAATACATCCATCATGGATCACGGATGGTTGACTTCGAGAGATTCGCGTTGTGAATAGACAACCCTCCCAAGTCAGTCAAAATATGATTACATGGATGGTAGACTAGCACGATGAAATGACTATCGCGTAGTTCTGCGATAATGAAAATTACAGACTCGATGTTGGGAGTCAGCACATGTCTCGTTCCTTAAGTGACTATTATGTCTATTGAAGTGTGTAAACACTTACAATTTGGTACTTCCCCTTGTTTCTGTGTGCTCAATCATTTCATTAAATTATGAAGATAAAATTTTGGTGAGTGAAACCACTCGAACCCGAAGTTTCCGATTTTATTGGGGCAAACTAAAATGTTCCACGACGCATGGTGTTCGATCGCTCTAGTCAGCGGCATCATCATTATACGATCGGCGATGATCACGCTTTTAGACCCATTATTACAATTACTAACGAGGTCACCATCATGATCATGATGTTTTCATATTGATGAGCAGGGATCGATATTTGATAAATAAAAAAAGAACTTATAAACTGTATAGCAAGTATATACTAAGAAGAGTTGATCCATGTATGTATTTATTTCTTTAATATAGCATCTTTTCGGATAGATTATGTGACCATAGATGTCTGGTATCCTAAAACCCATTATTGGTTAGTCATGAGTGGAGCTTGAAGGGTTTCTTACAGTGTGTATTTATTTTTGTTCTCCATCTCAGCCTTTTCCTCATAAATTACCCAAACTTTATAGACGACTGGGGAAGCCTTTTGTATTTTTCCAAGAAGTATAACCTATCCTTCAGGCAGAAATAAAAATAAGTAGCCAATAATTTTTCCAATATAACTTTATTCACCTTGGCTCAATTTTGAACTTTTTTCTGTCAATGATTTGAGTTATGATTCAAAGTCATTACCCAAGGCTTGGATTTGGTTGGCTTTGGAAACATTTCCTTGTGTTGACAGACAGACAAAATGGTGGTCCTTGTTAAGATAGCTTTGTACTTTAATGAATAAAATGTAGCTATTAGTCTACCCTTATACCTCTTTCTCCACTCGAAACAGTCCTTTTCAACATGAAAGATTTTCAACGTTCGTAGAGAAACATTTTTTTGAGATCTGTCTGATTTTCTTGTGTACATTTTCTAATTCGAATGTCTCAAAACTTTCATCAATTTCGCAAAAAGATATCTTTTTCCAGGAAGCTTTCCAATTCGAGGAAAAGCAAAGAAATACCTTCTCAACTTTCTGTTGAAAAAACGTTTATGCACATCTCATCTCGTATCATATGGGTTATAGGAAAAACTTATATACCTACTTGGTCAATATTATACGTGATAAAGAGGTTAGCTGTGTCTGTTTGTAAGGTCGGAAGATCAGAACAGTTCCAATTTTTAATACAAGAAAACATATACTTTCTTTTAACTAAACTTCAATGCATAGGTTGTCCTTTTCTACATTTCCGAAAAATGCCAAGAAGAAAGCAAAAAAAGGGGAAGGGGGAAGAAAAACATAAACAAGTGGCTTACTTTTCAACAACGTCAAGAGAAACATCGCGAAATGTATATCGCTTTTTCCTCTTTATACAGTAGAGAAAGGCACTGGTACTGGAGAAAGTAATATGAAGTCCAACTGAGATCGTACTTCCTATGGTTGCTTCATTTTCTAAAGTTTGTATTCGAGTCAGGGAGGAAGACCAGTCGAGCCACAGCCACAACACAAGTACACCACGATGATCATGCTTTGCCTCATCATTATTGTTGGTTGAAGCTGCAACAAGAGAAAGAGAAGAAACGACCGCATGTGCTTAACAAAATAAAACGCGAGAAATAACGAACTGGAGTAAATGGAGCTGAATGACAAATGACATGAAGTGTAACGTCCATTCTGATATCGTGATTGTTGTTCGTTGCTCTTTTTTCTGGGCTTTATTTACATTGCAAAAGTGAGCCTGGAATACACAGAACGTAATATTGAGTACTAAAGACTAGGAGTCAAATGGCAAGATCACGGATCGGGGAGAAAGCTTCTGTGATTATAAAGATTTATCGGATTTATATAGAGTCAGTTTCGTCTAGCTATCAGCGCAGAGCAGTAATAAACGTTTGGAATTGTGTAATTTTAATTTCGACGAAACACAAACACTACGGATTCAGGAATAATTTTACTACTTTCTCCCTAAACACGTATTTATCTTCTCGATTCAAATGTATTCGGATGATGCCATTGTGATTTGAATTGAAGTATTCAGTATCATTTCAGAAACTCCAGAATGGCGTGGTATGTCTGACATACTAAAATGAGTATAGTGAGAATATTCCCTCGTTCCTCCCTTTACAAGGACTGGATCTCCTTTAGTGATAAACTATTTACCTGAAATAATGTTCAGGTCAAGAAAAATCTTTAGTTTATTCGTGAAATCTCGTTGATAGGCTGAGCAAACAAACCGTTTACAACCGAAGTATTTTGGGACTAAAATAACAATGTAACTTTACCACTTGAAAAGCGATCTGTTTGGCATTCTCCGGATAAAGATTGATTTTTCCAGTATTATCATAATATCTAGGGTAGCATAAGTTATGAATCATTCCGTTATTCTTGAAATTCTCGCCAAATGCTACAATATGGTAAAATCAAAGGAAATCATGTTTGATATTAGTATCTTGGTTCTCCCAAATTGATTCCATATTTCATTTATATTTAATATTTAATCTCCGAATCAGCTTTGGCACTTTTTCGTAACAAATATCACCGCTGCTTTTCATTGCAGTTTACAAAAGACAGCATGATAACGGCTTTGTAAAGGAAGTTGCCACAAGAGGAGTATCCTCCTGAACTTTTTGCTTTTTTCATTCTGTAGACTCCCGGGAGTATGGTGCCAAGACAGAAAATAGATGTTGATTTAGGCGGTGGCAATGGTGATGGCGGCGGTAGAAGTGTGGTGGTGTTTTTTGTGTAACTTTTTTCATCTCTCTCTCTGAATTTTGTGGGCTCATCATCTTTCCTGTAGTTAAACTTTCAGAATCTTCTCTATTTTCAAGTTGCTCACTAGCTTCCTGTTTCCATATTATGCTTCTAATATTACTCAGCCACGCTGCACACGATGCCTCTATCTTTCTCTGCCGATGATGGTTGTGGATGTGTACACGATGATGATCACCAAGAATCATCATCTGCATTCCGATTGAGGGCCTTTCCTATTCTCACACTTATCTCTTTTTTAAAGCTGGTTTTGGGTTTCGCCTAATACTACTAGGACGGAGAAACCACATCGAAATTTTTTAATGTTCCCAATCCCAACCATCTACTTTATACGCATGGTGTTACGTATATGTGGGGACAAAAAAGAGTATCACCAGCTCCCTCAGTTTCCATCTGCTCCTCACACGCAACACATTGTGACTTTAGGTGCCTGTGTGTGTGTGTGTTCTGCTGTGGATGCTCGTCTTAGATAGCCAAGCTTGTGTGGTGACAATATTGAGTGCCGGTTTATTTTCTTAAAATATTTCACCATTCCAGCAACTCAGTATGCTGTTGTGGTGTTGGCGATAGTAGTGGTTGCTGACATGATTCTTGTTGTGAATGCAGAAGACATGCTTCTTGACAATTCTCATTTTCTTAAATTTTCTCGCTTTGGGGGATACAGAAACGACAAAAACCAGGAGGAAGGACACGTTCAGCCCGAACACTTACAGAATATTTCATACAGTCAAAAGAAAAAAGTAAATAAATAAAAATAACAAGAAGCATCACATAACAATAAAAATGCACGAGTAGGATGACAAGACAAAATTTATGCATAGAGAACATCTTTCTTGGAAAAGCAAAAACTAAAACGGCTTGATCAGCCTGGCGCTTTTCTCATGACCAGAGAAAACTCACATGAAGGCACGGTGGAGCACTTGGAATAAAAAGTAGTGGAAGCGTTCGTCATAAAGATCTATTTATTGGTGTAATCCCGGGTCAAGGCCTATACATTTGCGTAGTTTTGTTGTGTTGAGCTTTTTCATATAAAACCACTTTAAAGGGCTACAGAAACGGAAAACAGAAACACGACTTTAACGAAAATAAACATGGGAAATGTGACAGTGTAGCATGCTTTTGGGGTTTTATCGCACGCTGCGCTGGAATGTTAGAAAAGTATATCGTGCGCGTGGTGTTGTTTTTAGCTCGGTTTCTCGTAACCTGCGTGTTTCAACAAAGACTGATTGCACTTACAACTCAGGAATAATATTTTTACTATTTTGACTGATGATTTACAAAATTTGTAAGGGAGCATAAAAATGAATATCCTTTAGAAATAAACTAAACTGTTTTTTAAAATAAAGTGTTATAAAAATAAGGATCTTGTTACTTATTCAGATACGTTTGTTTTTTGTTTATAGATTCAATATAGTCATCGCCTCGAGTACATCCTCGTTACCGACAACATCAGCAACGGTGTAGGCGACTTGGCCAATTGAAAGAGAAAGTCGCTTGCTGTAGCATAGCAACATTTGAAACCAGTTTAAGACCAGAATACTTGTCACTTTCACCAAAATTCATCTAATCTTCTTCAGCGTTCCCTATATCTCGAGAGGACACAAGCCCAAGTGACAGACATACACAAGGCAGCTAGAAATTGGGAGTAAAACAATAAAAAGAAAGTGAGGAAAAGTCATCCCGGGTGGTCTCCTGTATCTACTCAAAGTCTCTTGTGTTTTCTCTCACAGCTTTCATCATTTGTGCTGGACGAGTACGCTTAGTTGTTCTATTGTGTTTTCATTTTTCTCAAGAGAGGGTTTATATTTAATTGAACATCGCATTGTCTCTTCTAAAACTCCCTTGTTGACTCAAGTCTGACTGAAGTGAAAAGCTACATGATATAACCTTGAAGACCACAAAGAAAAAGCGTTTCTGGTGCTACTACCTTTCTCAAACAAAAATTGTGCTCTTGATGTTCTTTCTACCATTTTTGTTATTGTGATCCCATTCGTGTGCTGAGTAACTATTTCGCTCGTCTTAAAGCGAAATAACCAACTCAAGCTTCATTCGCAACTCCGGATCGTGTACTTGACGGAGCACTCACAACAACACAAGATCAGTTTTCTCTGCTATTGCAAGTAGCTTGGAATAGGAAAAAGTGTTCGGTTGGTGATTCTCCGTGTTGGGATTTAGATTTCCAGTAAAGAAAATTAAGAAAGCAATCTTAACATCAACACGAAGGAATATAGAATTTATGCCTGGTTGAGAATGAAGAATCCATTAAACAAAGTGGAACAATATGTTTTATGTCTTTCCAATCGTTTATGACGACGACACAGAAGAGGATTCATCGTCTACTTATCAACGTAACAATAGGACCTATAATATCTCCCTTTGTCAGCAGTACTGCAGCTGACGATATCGAAACTCTAGTAGGTTTAACCGTCCTATTAACTACGGGCAGTTAACGAGTAGTTACTTATAAAAGGCTGTTACGCACCGGAGTAGTCATAAGCTATTAATTGGTACAAAATCGAACGGAGTTGTGACCAAACGAACGAGCATACAAGTTGGACCAGTGATTTGACGAGGTTGAAGCAAAACTTTCTCTTTCTTTTGAGCTTAGGGTGATACTAAGTCAGTGGAGAAAAAATTTATTAAATCGGTAGTAGGAGGAGAAAACTGTAACTCTAGAAAAATGAGTATATGTTCGAGAGGAGGGGTAGCGTGGCTACTCGGGGATGAAAAGATGATTTTTTTGCTGGTGGGCTTCCTTGTAGCATGCTGCTTACCTTCGAGTGTAACAGCAGAAGATACTGCATACCAAAACGATACAAAATGTGAGCCTGGACTGCTACTGCCTGTGTGGGAACCTCAAACTGATCTTAGCATTGGTGACAGATTCGCACGAGGGTTGGCGTACTTCTTGGCCATGTTGTATATGTTCATCGGTGTGTCCATTGTCTCCGATAGATTTATGGCGTCCATTGAAGTGATCACGTCTAAAGAAAAAGAAATTAAGGTGAAACGGCCAAACGGAGAGGTGCAAATTGTTGTCGTACGCGTCTGGAACGAAACTGTTGCCAATTTGACGTTGATGGCGCTGGGTTCTTCCGCTCCTGAGATTTTGCTCTCTATTATTGAAATCTACGCTAAGAACTTGGAAGCTGGTGACTTGGGTCCGGGTACAATTGTAGGTAGTGCAGCTTTCAACCTGCTGATTATCATTGCCATCTGCGTCTATGTAATTCCCGATGACGAGGTGCGTCGAATCAAACACTTGCGTGTGTTTTTCGTTACGGCCACGTGGTCCGTCTTTGCATACTTGTGGCTTCTCGTTATTCTCAAGTACACGTCTCCTGGAGTAGTCGACGTTTGGGAGGGTGTCGTCACATTCCTTTTCTTTCCTGCTACTGTGTGCACTGCTTACATGGCAGACAGAAGGATCTACAAGTTTGTAACGAAGCAGTTCAGGATGGGAAGACGAGGGGTGATCGTGGAGAGTGAAGGCACCGAAATGAAATCTAACGTTGAGGCAGGTCTCCGAACATTTGAAGAAGAAGGTGTGAACGAAGATGTTCGTGAGTTTGAAGACAGCAGGAGAGAATACATCAAACTGTTGAGGGAGTTGAGGAAGAAGCATCCAAATATTGACGCCGACCAGTTGGAAACATTAGCTCGAGATGAGATTTTAAATAAGGGGCCGAAGAGCCGAGCTTTCTACAGGATGCAGGCTACGCGGAAACTTGTAGGTGGACAAAATCTCATGAAGAAAGTTCAGGAGAAAGCTGCCTCTGATGCAAACCTTGATCAAGCTGGAAAGGAACCGGAAAAACCAAAAGAAGACGCCCATATCACAAAGATCTTCTTTGACCCTGGTCATTACACCGTGCTTGAAAACGTTGGACAGTTTCATGTGACCGTTGTTCGAGAGGGCGGAGATTTGAACTTGACTGTACTTGTGGACTACAAAACTGAAGACGGAACTGCGTCTGGAGATGCTGATTACGTATCTGCAGAAGGAACACTAACCTTTGCCCCTGGAGAAACTTCTCAGACAATTACCCTGGAGGTGTTGGATGACGATGTATTCGAAGAGGATGAGCACTTTTACGTTCGACTTAGCAACTCTAGATTTTCACCGACGGATACACTCACACAAATGAATGGAGCTGCTGGCCAGCCTCCAAAATTCCCAGAAGTTCAACTTGCACCACCTTTCCTCGCTACAGTCATCATTCTTGACGATGATCATTGTGGTGTCTTTACGTTAGAGAAAAAAGACGTTGAAACAGTCGAGTCCGTTGGAATGTATGACCTGAAAGTGGCTCGCTGGAGTGGAGCTCGAGGTCGAGTTGCTGTGCCTTATGAGACGGAAGAGGGAACTGCCAAAGCTGGCAAGGACTTTACCCACATTGAAGATGAGCTTATCTTTGAAAACAACGAGACAGAGTATGTTTTCAAAAAAAAATTTTTACAACACTTCAACCCACGCCATACTTTCAGCATAAATTAAAATGCTGTGCACGTCAGTACTTTGTTTTCATAGAGTTTACTTATCATTTCTTTAATCCTGTCAGAAAATTCATTCAGATTCAAATCTTAGAAGAAGATAGCTACGAGAAGGATGTCTTGTTTTATGTCAACCTTAAGGAGCCTAAGCTGCTTGAAGGCAAGTGTTTTCTCTTTTCCCTTTTTAAATTAGCAGCAGGATGATGTTCCCTGATGCTCTAAATTCCATTTGGCAAGTCATATAAGATTTTAAGCATAACCTGTTCCAACAACCTAAGATTCACTTAACGGTAAATAACATTCATGCTGAAATAACGTTTCTTATCATGATGTCACTGGCGAATAACTTACTCTCCTGGAAATTTCACTGAATTAAAAATCATCAAAACAGCTAGAAAGAAAAAAAGCTAAATGAAAATTCTTTGGAATGAATTACCCCGCTTAAAATGTATGATAGTCAACCTTGAGACAGCCTGCTAAATCTGATAAATTCTATATTTTGAAAAAATATTACTTTGAAAAGCCCCAAAATGTTTTTTTATTGTTTGAACTGACTTTTGAAATCCCTATCAATGGAAGGACCGAGGGATACTTTGACTTTACCATGGAACGGCCGCATCCGCTTACACGACTGGTCTGATGCTGATAAATGTGTGAAACGCTTAACAAAAGATCCTATTTGAACAAACTGATTATTACTAACTCTTGTTTTGTTCTGATCATAAATGATATGACCAAACCATTTGAACGTACTGTTTTATATTTGTAATCCTAACTCTGCTTTCACGAACAGTTTATTACCGTTTTGAACATAGATGAGAAACATGTTGTTTGTCGGCGGGATCGAGAAAGCGATTGATGATAGCAATATTTTCCATTCCCTTGTTATTTGATATAAATATTTGAAATCCTCTTAAACTACGGGTTAAACAAATTTTTCCAGACTCGCGAATTTTCAATTTCCTGTCTCTCAGAACTAGTAGTCGTTCAAGTCAAATTGTAAATATAATTGTGATCATTTGACAGCTTTATTTACTTTCAAATATTAGCAACACCAATCCCATCTTCATATTTTCCGTTCTCTTGTTATTTAAACTTTTCAACTATTTAATTTTTAGGAGGAAATCACACTCTTGTCGGTGTCCTCCGCAATCATTAAAATCCATTCCTTCTGATAATTATATACGAAAACGTTCTTTTAGTAGCTGGCGCTTTATGTGTTTATCGATGTGTGTCTTGTCCCGTCCGTTTTAAATCGAGATAAAGAATGACATTCGTAGTACCCGCTTTTACAATTCAATTCTCTCCGTAAAAGGCCGAACCTTACCAATTTTTAATTGGTTTAGGAATGATTCAAACGGCTTACGCTTCAAGTTTTTAAGTGCAGTAAATATGGGTATACTCTTCATAAAAGCGAAAATATATACGTCAGTGTCTTATATTTATGATACATTGATGACAGTAGTTATGATTCAATAGTTATTTAATATTGATGATTAATGATTATTTGATGATTTTGTATTATGAAAAATCTAATTTATTTTGTTTCTTTTTCACTGTGATTCCAAACATTTCTCTGCTCTTCTCTCACGTTCTCCGAATAACGAAACGAACCCATCATCTCAATCTCTCTGTCTGATCTCTCTCGTCAATCGTCATCAAAATTCCTTCGACATCTTCGACTACTACTACTCCACTACTCTCTGCTGACCGTGCAAAATCTATTTCACTGATGTTGATGGTGAAACTGATCGTTCAATTATCTTGACTATGATGACACGCAAACTAAAAATATTTCTTACGATCGAAACCAAGTTATTTTTTACCCGAAAAATAATTTTAACTACTACACACTGTACCACCACTACTACCTCCACCACTTTCCTTCGATTTCTAACGTCACTGTCTCACTAACTACCATCGACCGACCGAATTCTACCACGAACCAATTTTATTTACCCATTTCTTTTTCCGAAACACAATTTCTCCATTACAACCATCTACCATCACTACTTTTACTACTACACCTAACTCTAAACATTGTAAACGTACCACCACTATCACTTTCACCATCTCAACCAACACTACTTTCACTTTCTATGTTTATCTTTTATTCTCTTCGATTGAATGAATGAATGAAAATCACACAAAAAAATCTATGCGTCTCTCTCTCTCACGCGCACACATTCTCTCTGTCTCTTGCCTTGATTGAATGAACCAACACAGTAAGTGCCACATATTTCACCAAAAAGCTTTATATTTTTATTCATTCATTTTCTCTTTATATTTTAGAAGAATATATTATTTTCCACTACTACTCTCTTATTCACTCTTTCACAATTCATTCATTTTGTTACACAGTTTTCTCTTTTTTTATTTTATCATTCAAAAAGAACTAATTGAGTTTGAACTTGAAAGAGCGATCTTGAACGCTACCTGTGCTTTCTTTGTGTTACGTAAAATTGAAAACAGAATAGAGTTTATTTTGTTCTTCTTTGTTTAGCAGTCAACTCCATCTGTTTATTCTTTGTGGCAGAAAATGTGCTCTTCTGTTGGTTGAGAATTAGAATACACTTCATGATGAATTCGTTTGTGTACCTTTTTGAATGCGAAAAGCAGATGAATGAAATGTGAATGTGACAAGCAGGAAGCATTTTTCATATAATAGTCATCTGTAAATATCTTACTTTTTTCTCTTACGTTTTTGTAGTAGTTCATTCAATCCGTAACTCATCGTCAGACTATATAAATAAATATATAACCTCAGTGGTAATTGCAGGTTTATATTCTTGTAAAATATGTATTCGTATTTCTTGGGTTCAGTTATTTTATTTTCTATCTTTTAGTTTAATCTTCATATACTATATTTTAAACCAATTAATGTGCACAGCAGGTATAGTGATTGGGTCAGTATCATTGCATAATTTTCTTAATTTCATACACATTACTTTTTTGCGTAGAATCATTTTTTTATTTTACGAAATTATTGAAAATAAGTTGTTCGATTTAATTCGTTCAACATTAACATGATTACTTTTCTACTGTAATATTTTTTTTATTTATCAACGTTCAATAAGATCCTGATCCTTTAGTTTCACACTTTCCCCGATCCTTATAGCCTTAATTATTTGGAATTTCCTCATGCCTTTTCTCATATTCCTTTTTGTGTTTCAAAAGAAAGTTGTGACACAATATGAACAACTCCATGTACAGGCAAACCTTGTATAGAGTATTTCCTTGACAACTCTCCGGCAATGATTTGAGCAAACTCTTTTGTATTTTTTGGATTGTCTGAAAAAAAATCTGTCAATCCCTGTTACACTCTCTACTTCTGAACTTGATTGATTGAAAAAAAGGATGATCCTGATCGTGTTGTTGCATCTGATTCCGAACCCAAAGCCCAGGACAAAGCCTCTCAAAAAGAAGGTTTAAGTTTACTCCTTATTTTTCACTTTCTTTAGATCGGTTTTCTATCTCTTCATACGCTCAGATAGAAGTTGTTTTCTTTTATTTTTGTAATTATATCTTACCACAATATAATAAAGTGTAATATGATGATAATACATTAGAAAAAAACTGAAAAATGTAATTACTTTAGGAAATTAGGAACGAGTTTGGAATTTATAGATAAAAGGAATAACTCAACAAACGATTAAAACGCGTTGTTGTTCTTCAAAGCAGAACAAATGAATACTTAATTCTTTAATTGACGGTAAATTTGACACTTGACAATTTTGCAAATGCACCTTTTGCAAAACAAACTTTTTAGTACTTGTGCGTGGCTAAATTTTTGCTGAAGACCTCTATATTACGTGGTTAACATTGTCTGTACTACATAGGCTCAAATTTGCCAGCACACTACGCTTAAACCAATCGTTTGTAAGTTTGTAAAAAATATCATCACTTTTAAACCTTTAATATTCACATCACATCAATTGTCCGTACACACGTACTATACCTTATAAATAAGTGTAGTCTAAAGTATCAAGTCCTGTCCTTTTGTTTCCTTTTTCCGTTTTGGCAGTACAGCATTACATATTTTGTAGATCGGTTGATTTTTGAAAGCCTGTGTGACTTTTGACAAACAAAAGTAAAGACGTTTGTTGGTTTAGATAGCTCTTATGTATTACAGTAGAAGAAGTATACTAGATTCCTAGACTTCTGTCATGTTTTTTGCCTTGAAAAGGAAATTTTCTCTAAAAGGTGTGGATTTTATGTTACTTCATTATTGGTTTCAGGCTGAATCTGTAGAAAACTTTTACTTCAACAAAGTCATGATTCCGATTTTAAAAGAGGGTTTGTGAAAATATTTTTTTGTAAAAAAAAACTGCGATACCTGCAATTACTTAAGAATGGCTGAAGTCCATTACGAACGAAGACAACCAACCATGAACCATGCCTAGACAACATGACATTCTAATAATCCATTCCATTTTAACCATAGGAACATAAAATTTCCAATAAAATGGCTGACCTTCTGTAGACATGCCGACCAAGACAAAAGTGAAAATGAACTTTTTCCTCTATGCCACAAAGTAGATTGCATTTCTCATACTGAAATGTGCTTCGCAACTCGCGTATTACACTCATGGTACGTCTAGAGCCAGTTGACATACTAACAGAGAGAAGAGCTACCAATTATCTGCTATTTTGAGTGTGTTAAGCTCATTTACTGGTAGAAATCACTTAAAGAGTACACAAATTAAAGATTTCCACTTCCAGTATTATTTCTATATATAATTTTTTCTAATTACTTATTCTGTAATGAAATATATAACACACAAAAATATGTAATCTTATGCCACACACAATAACCACAGAAACCTATATGAAAACAGAAGCTACAGAACACTTCCCTACCTCAATGTGTAATTCCTTTGGGACTTTATCTCCCTAGTAAATGTAGCAACAAATTGCAATACAATGCAAGGGCACTATTAACATCGAAGTGCATAATTCTATACAGTCAAACAAAGGGATCAATTTTCGTCGCCCTATCCGTATATACTCCAATGTTTTTTTTTCCAATGCCGATTTCTTTCTTACTTTCCGTGGATTCCTTCTATAGACAAATTTGACTTATGTCTAAACCTGGCTTCGCCTATACCATTTCCAACTCACACTATGAGCAAATTTTAAATTACTAGGTTTCTGAAGCAACGGAATTTAACACGGTTAATCCATTTTAATGTGTGTCATTTGTATAGCCGGTCGTATTTGAGCCAGTAAATCATGTCACGTTTCAATTTTAAGTCATTGTTATTTACTTGGCCGTTTTGAAAACAAAACTTCTGTTCGGTATGCAGGAAAAGTACGTAACTACTAATTTGTAATTAGTGTGTACTTTTTTTGGCCAAAAGGAAAAAGTTGATGATGTTGGTGACGTTTTCATCGGTAAATCATACTGACGTAGGTAATCCTCTGAGATAGAGCAAAAGTTTCGACCTTTCTCACTGAAAAATACGTTGTTCCAAAAATCAATTCGTACTCTCGGTTAATGAAACCAAAGTAGAGTTTTAGTAACTCAATTTTTTCAAACTAGGATTCACGTTGTTTCCCCGGTTGTATTCAAAAGCGATTCTTTTTGAACACAACTGCTACGCGTACACTCTGTTTTTGCACAAAAAAAATATATGAAACAAATTGTGGTTTTTGTGATCGAATAAACTTTCACCCGCTTCCACCTATTTATGTAGTTCATAAATATCACAACTTGACTGATGTTAGATTAAAATTTCCTCGCTTTGAACCTGCAATCAAGAGTTAATATAATTAATTCTTTGCTTGTAAATATATCACAGAATTTACAGACATGACCGGTCGACAAGAACAAATGGTTTTGCTGTACATCATACCCGTTTTTATTACTAGTTGCTATAGTAGGTTAAATAATGATTGGGCAACAGAAAGAACGTTGGCTACTTGTTCTTTCACTCGACTTTGAAGTTTCCTTGTGAAACTTACCCTAAAGAATTTTTTGAAAATTTTCCCAGTAGCTTTGTCACGTACCTCCAACAGGGAGAGCTGTTGCAGTTCCTTGTATTTGGATTTTTAGGTATGCTTTGATTTGATTTGTTGCGTTTACCACACATCCCGCGTCTCGTGATCGAATTTCGTTATCACCTTCTTTTCACAAACCTGAGGCGTACATATTATAGTCTTATAGTGTGTAGTAAACCTGGCCAAACTTTCACAGGTTATGTTTTAACAGTTTGTCTGTACATAGTGTTTACCAATGTCTACCAAACGTACATTTTTATGCTATAACCAAACACAATTGGTCATATAAACTTGTTTTGTTGCTGGAACCCCCCCCCCCCACCCCTCAATTCCAGTTTAAACATCTGGGGTAACGACTAAACTCTTTTCTCTGGCTGTTTGCTATCTCCCAAGTGACCCATTCATGCCTTTCCCATTATCCAGCTATGAACCTAATCTCCCAAAACTACCCGACCTGCAAGTTTATGTGTTTGCACATTATTTCAGGGGGAAAGTCTAACATGTGTCACCTGCCAGTTTAAAAAAAAAATTATCAATGAAATCGTACTTGAAATCATAATTTTACATTTATTGCGGAAAGCATTTCATTTCCATTCTCCTGTAGCACATTTTGTTTTCTCCATTTTTTCTCCTTTTTTGAACGCGAAATATCCATAAAACCCATATACCTGTTACCGCATTTGCACCTGTAGCAATTCTTTTATTTTTGTTTATCTTCAATAATGTTTCTGTATATTTGTAAATAAATCATAAAGTTAACTTTCTATTTTTTCAATTTCAATCTGCAAATCATCCTTGTATACTATTTATGCTCGACTGATATGTTTAATCCCTCTGGCTGCATATTGAGACCTGTACTAATTTTTCCTCGCACTGTACTAGCTCATTGTCAAATTCTGCCGTAACTTTCTCTCAGCTGCGAACTTGAAGGAAGGGAATTAACAAAAGCAAAAAATAACTAAACAATTTTCATTAAGGCATGTGCCCGTGTATATGTTGTATAGGAAAGGCTATGTGTTATTTCTGTAAAATTTCAAAAATGCTCGTACTAGAATTTCCTTAAAAATCAAAGTACTGTTAATTAACATTGGGAATGTATTGTGGTGTAGGCAATGTATATGTATACTCGAAACCATTACTTCGTCAATAACACTTACATTTTTATTTTCATTTTTACACGAGATTTTACTATTCCGGAAAATGTTTCAAGCATTATGATGATGATCTATGGTTCATGATACAGTAAAGATAATGTTTGACCATATTTTTTTTTGTGTTTGGTAACGCCTTTGTCAACATCGTGGTCGATTGTGATCATCTTGGCTATGTGCTGAATTAAAAATGAAATACAACTCCTGCTTTCTACTGAAAAATAAACCGTAACACAGCTACGGATGAACAAGGAGCGGCATTGGCACTGAAGGAGAAGGATGAGTCACAACTGACAGAAGACGAAAAGATTGCTATCCAAGGGTTGCCCAAATTAGGTGATAGTGACAGATGCCAAATCCGTGTGCATGAGAGCAAGGAATTCAAGGTAAAATAATTAATTTGATGCTTGCTTCAGCTCTTTCTCCTCTCTAAACTTTTTTTATATATGGAGCAATACTGACTTGCTTTTAATTAAAAACATTCTATACGGGTAACCACACTGAATATTTGATAAAACGATATAGAACACTGTTGACAAATTGCTGCAACGAGCCAATGCCTCTTTGCATGTTGGTACTTCCTCGTGGAAAGAACAATTTATAGAAGCAATTACCGTCAGTGCAGGTAAAGTTTCCAGAGCTCAAACTAACTACCCAGTGCCTACCTCAAACCTCAATCCTTTTTAACCCGAATCTTCTTAATAGGCGACGATGATGAAGGCCGCGAAGATTTGGAGGAAGGCGAAGAAGCTGAAGAAAAAGTGCCAAGTTGTGGGGACTATGTCATGCATTTCCTTACCATCTTTTGGAAAATCATCTTTGCTTGTGTGCCTCCCACAGGTAGACATATTTTTTTTCGGATTTTATTACCTGATTGTGATGAGTGCGATATGCTCCTAGACATGACTGGGAAAAGAAATTTCCTCTTTTTTCATGCTCATGGCTACAGGCAGCATATCCATCATCACCCATGTATTTTTATTCATTCATGCGGGTCATGTAAACTGATAATTCCAACATGTTTTGCAGATGTAGGTTTAAAAAGATTTAATTCATAATTAATGAAAAAATACAGTATTATCGTGGAGGCTCATCTGTGCATCTGTTCTAGAGCTAGGTGTGTGTGCCCTGAGTTTTATTTTAGCAAGTTTAAGAGATGACGACGAAGTAAAAATAGAACAGGTTTTCTCGGTGAGGACCACGTGTCTGGGAAAATATACTGGGTAACATAAAAGATGGGATTTAGGAGAAGGGCTGTGTGCGTCTTTGTGTGATAAAATTTATAGCGATGTGTGATATTGGAGCAAGCAGGATGATAATGATGAAAAAACTCTCCCATGATTTTTACAGAAACTTTTTACATTGAAACTTTTTGTCTTATGTATTTTTCCTGTATGGTATGTGTATACACTTGTTTTATGCACATCCACACAAAAACAAACAGATATTGCAAACGGATACGTAGCATTCGTAGTCTCAATCCTTGCGATTGGAGTTCTCACCGCGTTTATTGGTGATCTTGCCTCACATTTGGGTTGCACCATTGGGCTCAAAGACTCTGTCACAGCCATCGCATTTGTAGCTCTCGGAACTAGTATTCCAGGTAAAATCACTTTAAAACGCAGATTAACCGAAAAAAAGTTAGTATTTTGTAATGATGAAAACAGCAGAAACGCACATGTTGATAAATTTATTGTTTTAATGAGCCCCAGTTACTTGTTTCTTTTCCGCAAACAAAATAATTTTCTTTTTATTATGTGCTATCTTACGTACCTGTTCTACCTTTATTCGCTCAATTTGTATTACTATTTTATTATCATATTGTATCGTTATTTAATAGCGTTTTTTCTTATGCAAGTGAAAGCAAAACAACCCAATTACCAACAAAAAATGTTTTCTAACAAAGACTTTGAGAGAACTTTGATCAAAGTTGCCTATATGTATTTTTCAATGCATCGACGGAATCTTCCACTTTAACACGTTTATTTATTGGTATGCTGCACGTAAATCCGCATACTTTAATTTTTTACAAGTAACCTGTATAATCAATAGCAAATTTACAAGCAAGCAATTCGTTTCTTCGAAGCACTTTCTAATAGCATTATATGTTATGGCTTTAATTCTTGGGACTGCTACTACTTGTATGGTTTGGGTTGAAAGTAAATTGAACAGTAAGGTATTTGAGGTTAACTGCTATTTAGGGTCAAGGGTCAAGTTATTGGTTATAAAACAATATTTGGTAACACACACTTTTGTGCAATGGTACCGTATTTTCGGTATTAATTGCAGGGAAAATGCTAACATCGAGTAACCATTTCATCGCACATAAAACTTATTTTGCGGAAATGTAGTGACAGGATAAGTTGATAATTTGATTATAGTATTACTTTAGATGTCAGTGATAATTATTATGGGATTTTATTCATGGCAGCATGCACGCACACGTCATCTTGGGTATCCATCTTCTAGAGAATAGTTACTATTACCCTTTTTTACGTATCATAAGACATGCCGTCCTTAAATTGATTCAATCAATGGGGTAAGTGAATAAAACATATTGGTATTATATTAGTATGAACAATGAAGGGAAAATTGAGCTTTCAAAGCTTGTGATTTTCATCGAAGTTTTTGAGGACATCTTTTGAGGTATATGTAATATGTACACGGTTTTTAGATACTGTAACTACAATTTTTTGGTATGTGTGTCTGTTATGTGAAATTCAGATATTTTGGATGGTTATGTAACGTTCGTCATATCAATCTTCATGATTGGTTGCCTGACTGCGGTGATTGGAGATTTGGCATCACATCTGGGTTGCACTGTTGGCCTAAAAGATACCGTCACAGCCATTGCCTTTGTCGCATTGGGTACCAGTGTGCCAGGTAAAAATCCTCAAAACGAACAGCACCCAACCGATTTGTAGAAATTTAAGAGTGGAAGCACAAGTCGTTCAAGCAAATTTGTATAGGACAAAAATATGGCTCGACAGTGTGCATTTTCATTTTGTGCCAGAGTAGTAGTTTGTAGAGAAAAGTTTTGCAAGTACTCAAATGATATTTACCTATTATGGAAAACATTTAGGCAAATTGCTACACGCGTATATGCAATGCATAGTTGATAACTAAAAAAACTTCTTCTATTGCTCTATCTAAACCCAACTACTTGGCTCCTTTCAACACAAAGTAATCTACAAACGATAAAAGACTTGATTGATTAAACTAATATGATTCATACTTTTCATGAAAAATTCCATTTTGGAAGCGGTTTTCAGTTTTCCCATGTCAGTTCATAGTCAAGTGTGCAGTTTTGTTGTTTCATTTTTCTTCTCGATCTTTTGAAAGCTGTCCAATCTCGTTTGGACGTTGTCCCAGTTTATTTTATGTACTGTTTGTTAAATTTTTACAGCGAAGTATGTCCCGTTTGATTTCTTGTTGATCTTTGATTCAATGTTACTGAAATTTCTTGCTCCTTCCTGAAACAGTGGAGACTACTTTTTCTTCAGTTTATCCATTACTTAATTAGCTGGAGACGGAAGGAAGCAAACGTAGTAAACATGCCCCAAACCTGAAAAAATAGTAGTGTGCAAGTATCTAGCCTTCCTGTTTACAGTAGAACATATTGCGTAATGACCCAGTACGAGTAGTGTTTAGAAATCTCTGGGAACCTGAAGTTATTGTGCCTTATGTGAAGGTTGTACGAATATAGAAGTAGAAGAAATTAATTTTACTATACGTTTTTATATCCCTTTGTATATATATATATATCACCAGTTATATACATACCTAAATAGAAATTAGTATTTTATATGCATATACATTCACCGTCATTACCCTCACCGGAACTATGAATTGTGAAAGTTTGGAAACAAACAGACTTGGATGCTGTACTAGATAACTGCTTTGGAGTGGAATGAGAGGGTGATGACGATGATCTCAAGTTTTCCCTTCAGAAGTAGTGTAGTCTAGAAAGTTATAAACACTTCCTGCATTGTGATTAGCATTATAATGTTCTCACTTCCATACAGTAGTCGCAGTCGGGTCGAAGCATCCCACAAGCAACACTGTATTTTGTAGACGGTAGTTTTAGTGTTTTAGAATTTACTTTACATTAAATTTTAGTTATTTGAAACAGGCGTACTTACTCCTAGTACACATGAAACAAGCACGCCCATTCAAACAGAAAACGATAATGACGGTAATGGCTCACACTTCAGAAAATATTAACGTATGTCCTCTTAATCTTTGCCAGGCTCCTCTTAGTTTCTGTGCAGATGATTTATTTATTTACTTTTGATGATGTTGATTATGATGGAGGTTAATGATGGTGGTGATAAATACTTTAAAGATGCTCCTCACCAGTAGCGCACGATTACTTTAAACACTTATTTCCTCGGTTAGAAGCATCATTTCCTACATCAGCATCAGTAAAAACATGTTTCTTTCAACTACCAATCTGTTTCTCACACACTCTCACTGCACACTATATCAACTATAGGCACAGGCAGTTAACACTTTCGTACATTATCTGGTGTATTCCTGTTAGTGAAAGAAGAGAGAAAATAGAAGCGCTTTTTTCTGGTGGTCTTTTATAACACCGTCCTTTAGCTTAAAGTTCCATTCACTTTTCACTTATGTTGATGATAATCATCTTTCGCAAACAACTGACTTACTTGCATACCATTAAAAACTTCAAGGACTGCCAAACTAGTCCTTTACCTTTGCCCGTCCATGATAATATTTATCTTCACCTTTTATCTCATTTTATCACTTTTCACACCCATTTTTCTATTCTCTCCTTTTCACTACTTGGTTCTTAAATCCATTGGCGACTTAACACGTACACATATATGCACAATGATCGCCGTATTACTTAAAACTGTTTTCTTCGCTGTGAATGGAAAAGACACAAAGGTTGTTTCTCTCTGTACTTTAACGTTTCCAAATTATATGATGATTCATGGCACATACTGGAATGAGACGACTAGTAGTTTAGTTTAACAACTCTTGCTTATCTTCTCTTTCCTGTTTCTGATGTACGAAACTTAGGCTACAACACCGGAAAGCAATGGACTGTCACACTTCCTTAGCAAGAGTTCTCTTCTCTGCAGGAACTTATCTAAACTTTTAAATCTGCACATATCTACAGTCTAGTGGTTTAAAAAATTAGTTGGAAATAACGTTGCATGTTTCATACAATACTAAATCACTAAATCCTTATACAGTTACCTCCTAATTGCCCAAGTCATCATCAACGACACATCTACCATCAATATTTAACAAGTTTTTCTTGTGTGCTTCTGATTACTACTATGCAATTCAAATGATGGCATGGCTTAGTAATGACAGGATTAGGAAATGAATTTTTCAAATTCAAACACTCGTTCTACTTCCTACTTACTCCTTGCATAATAATGACAGAATTGCATTATTACTCGAAAATATGATAGCATTGTTAGTCATAACCTATCAATTAAAGGTTGTAAACATTAAACTACAGATAACACGTGTGATTTATAATATCTAGCTGGCTATTTATGCGGCTTGCTTCAAAAACTTTACAAACTATACAAGGGGCTTGCAATAGCAATTTGTCGTGCAATGCGTTGTATTCGTAAAATGTAATTTTTTGCAAATGTGAAAATCCAACTAAACGCACAATATTGCATTCAGTGTTATAACAAACGTGCTTCGAAGGTTAAATATTTTTTAACAATTATTTAACTGTGCTTAATTTTATGTAATTCGTAAATTCGTTTACATTATGAAGTTAACCTAAATCATCTACTGTAAGTTTGTACCCGTCCCTTTGCTACTACCTAACAACGCACGTAGTACCGTTGAAATGTTTCATTGATATGCTAACTTTCTCTACTGGTTTCACCTGTACGCTTTGCACTAACTACCACTTAATGTAGCTGATAAGGCTTTGAAATTTAGCTTTGTATTGTGTGCCCTAAATTTTGTAACTAGACTTTAAACACATGCAATGTGAAAATGAAAAATAAAGAGATTTTTGGTTATTTTTCTTTCCTGCCAATCCCAAACTCTCATTCAACACACAGATACATTTGCCAGTAAAGTAGCAGCTATCCAGGATGAATATGCTGACGCCTCTGTTGGTAACGTAACGGGAAGTAACGCTGTGAATGTATTCCTTGGTATTGGGATTGCCTGGACGATTGCAGCTTTCTACCACGAATACATGGAGGATTTGACCGGTTGTGTCGACAGGCCAGGATACAAATGTGGCAAATTCAATGTCAACCCTGGCAGGTATGAACGAATACTCGACAGTAGCGGTTTGTTATACAATTCCATAACATGATTAAAATGACACCCATTTTTTTTTTTTCTAGCTTGGGATACTCTGTATTCTTATTTTGCTCTTGTGCCGGTGTTGCCATTTTCGTAATGCTGCTGAGACGTTTGCCACAGTTTGGAGGTGGTGAGTTGGGTGGGCCAAGAAAGACGAAGATACCTACCAGCATTCTGTTCGTCTGCCTTTGGCTCTTCTACGTCACCATGTCTTCCCTCGAGGCCTATGGCGTTGTGGATGGCTTCTAAACAAACTAAAACAATAAACCTACAGATAAGCATAGGTTGTTAATATACAATAATCAACATGCCGTCAGTCAGTTTGAAACGAACTTTTTTTCTTTATAATCTTAACGGACAACGTTTTTGAAAAAAACAACAAATTTTTACACTTAAATACAAAAAAAAATCAAACAAAAAATGCGAATATGTTCCCTTTTCTGAAAAAAAATACCATCGAAAAACATAAAAGAAAGTGGCTCGTGTGTTATTCAGATTTAGACAGCTTAAAACATTATTTTTTCTCTATATAAATATTTCGTCATATTCGTACAATATCCAGACAGACGTACTTTTAAAAACATAGGTAATACGAATACGAATGAAGCTCATGACATGACACATTATGTATCTCTCTCCTTTTTCTCATCGTGTACTTATTAGTTGTGAATTTTAAAAGCAATATTATTACTTCACTCAAAGTTGACAGGAATGAGTCATAGCCGCATACAACTTGTCTATTTACTACAGAAAAAAGAAGTTAATTTGAACAAAGTTTTTAATTTAATATTGAAGTATAATATATTCTACGTAAATGCAGTTGATTTGTACTCAAATACATATTTCACTAATAAAACTTTAGTCATCCTCAGTATACAAGCAGCATTGCTACTACTCAGGTAAAACATATTTAAAGGGTGTATTGTTGTACCTACCTGTGACACACGAAGAATAACATTTTTGCTCCGCTTTCAGGCTTGCTGTTGAGATTTTTTATGATGGAGAATAAGTGAAAGAAACGGCGAAAGTACTTTGTGGACACCGGCAGAATTCAACTCTCTGAGCCAAAAGCATTTTATTGCCATTCATTTCTGTTAGGTTGTTTTTAATGAATACATGATAACGGAATGATTGTTTTGCGTACATACACTAAGTAATGACAATGTACCAACTTAATTTCACGTATATAACACTTTTATTAGCTGATGTTTTGCAAGTTGAAACCGCTCAACTCGTACATTTCATTAGAATTA
Source organism: Akabosia matsudoensis (assembly GCA_019593645.1). Lineage (NCBI taxonomy): Eukaryota > Metazoa > Arthropoda > Collembola > Entomobryomorpha > Paronellidae > Akabosia > Akabosia matsudoensis. The sequence goes on along the minus strand of VICI01000112.1, from coordinate 23,328 downwards.
GTTTTTAATAAATTAAATACAGTTATAACATGTCAATTAGATTGTATGAGTTCAGGAGAAAATGGTGCTGATGTGAATGGTTTTTTTTTTGGATAAACCGAGTGATAAATGTATGCGTCCGAAACAGATTTAATAGTTTGGTGTAAATATGAGCTCTCAAAACTCATCCCTGTCAACGTCACATCATTACCTCTTGCCCAAGCGAGATTTCATCGGGCCAACTAGTCGTATATTACGGTTGTGTTGTGTGTGAGTGCTGTATTCCCTCTCAAAATAAAGCATTGTGGGAGGTTACTGTTCTCCGATATTGGTTATCCGGACGGTACCATTTACCAAAAACGTTTGTTAGGTGTGCATGATAAAATCTCAGTTCACTTGTCGTCACTGTATTTACAGGATTGCAGATAAACTTTCGACTAGACTCACGGATTTTACAATAATGCATTCAGTAATGAATCGGTGTTTTTAGCAATACTAAGTATACAAAAAAGCTTGTAATGAATGACCTAACCGAGGGTTCGAGAGGTATCCTACGATAATCTCCCTTCCCTCTATTGTTCACTAAAAGCGTTTAATGATGGAACCTTGAATATGAAATTTCCCCTCAGAAAAGTGTGCTACCTCTGATAATTTTCTAATGTCAATCAGTTACGTTCAAACTTAAAATTGGTACTGATCTTCCGAAGGAAAAAATGATGGAACAAAATTTATAACAATCAAGTACTTGTGCTGAGGATGATTAGCAATGAATTCCTTTTTTGGGCTTTTATATACTTGTTATACTAGAAGTAATTTGTTTCAAACTTTTGATGTTTGATTCTCAAATAGCAATTTAAGTATTGTATTGTTTTTTCTGTTAACCTTTTAATCGCAACTGTGAAATAAATAACTTTGTATTACGGCTCCGGTTTAGACTTAAACAAATTACTTACCCAGTTTTCGTATTCAAAGTTCTAAAAGAAAACCGGAAAACTTGAATAATGATGAAACCTTGCGAAAATTTGAAGTGTCAAAAGTTAAATATACCTACAGTTATGCCCAGAGTTTCCGTTGTTGATCGCTGATCATGCTCTGATATATCCTCACTTTCTCTTGTAAACTTATCTTACATTTTATGACGTTTAAAAAAAGACATATTCCATAATGTTACTTGTTGTATGAAAATAGAAGTATATATTGTACATTTTGCGTGTTACTCTACAATATTATTGAAATTGTATGCCCAGATCCTTACCTCAACACCTCACATAATGAGTAGAATTAATTCACCGTGCTAAATTTATAAAATGAACTATACAAGGCAGCTGGAATCTCCAAAATGAGTGAATGGGCAGGAAGAGGAAAGAAGAGCGAAATATTATTTCATCAAAAACAGAATACATATTATATTATATACCAATCATTACGATACATTATTTAAATAATAATATGCATAATACGCTGATGATCTTAAAGAAAATGATAAAAAAAACTATTTGACGATATATTACATTACTGTTGTTGTTGATGATGATGATGAAAAAATATATGATTTTGTAAAAAAAATAAAAAAACAAATTTACAAAACCCAAAACAATTGACAATCGGTCTTTACTTCGGCTTGCTAATTTTGTATTGCATACGATCCGATGAACCCGTATACAATATTCCATGAGTAGGAAACGATTCAATATACCGAATAGAAACTAATATGTATGCATGCAAAGCATTGGTATCCACAGCAAACAACACGCACTAAGTTTTTGATGCAGCCCTTTACACACAACGAAGAACGCAGTAGCTCGGGTGAATTGGATCAAAATTCTCGAACCGCTGAAGTACAAACAGGTTTGTTTAGAGTATATTTGATCTTCAAAACAAGCTGAGTTTACCATATCTATTATACCGACAACTATAAAAATTATTTAACTTATAAATTTTCAAACAGTTTTTGATAAAGATCTTAAGTTATTTCATTGTATATGTGTGCCTATTGCCAGTGCCGTTAAACTTGTTAAGTATTAAATGAAATTTGGGTATGAACCTGCCACAAACAATGGATGATCAACTATAAATTTGGCATACCATCATATTCCAACCGTGACATTGTTATCGGGAAACTTAGCTTGTTACCAAGAGTTTGATGACAATCCATTCGAACTGAACACAAAATGACGTCAAATTCAAAGAAAGTTGTCGCTTATTTCTACGACAGTGACGTGGGTTGCTTTCATTATGGACCAGGACATCCTATGAAACCCCATCGTTTGGCTGTAACCGATAGTTTAGTTTTAAACTATGGTCTATACAAAAAGATGCAGGTGTACAGGCCGTACAGGGCAAGTGCTCACGATATGTGTAGGTTTCACTCGGAAGATTATGTGGAATTTTTGCAAAGAGTTAGTCCACAAAATATTCAGGGATTTACTAAGAGCTTGAGTTCGTTTAATGTTGGTGAGGACTGTCCTGTTTTCGATGGGTTGTTTGACTTCTGTTCCATGTATACTGGTGCCTCGTTGGAAGGAGCAGTTAAACTTAACAACGAATGTGCTGATATCGCCATTAATTGGTCTGGAGGTTTGCACCACGCGAAGAAGACGGAAGCGTCCGGTTTCTGCTACATAAATGTATAACAAAGTATTCTCTTGCAAACATATTATATTTACATAAAGAAAAACTTATTGTTTTTAAATGGTGTCATTTTGCTTTTACAGGACATTGTGATCGCAATACTGGAAATGTTGAAGTACCACCCTCGAGTTTTATACATTGACATAGACATCCACCACGGAGACGGCGTCCAAGAAGCTTTCTATCTTACTGACAGAGTTATGACCGTATCTTTCCACAAGTACGGAAACTACTTTTTCCCAGGCACAGGAGACATGTACGAAATCGGAGCAGAATGTGGCCGCTACTATTCCCTTAACGTACCTCTTAAGGAAGGGATTGATGACCAGAACTACGTTCAAATTTTCAAACCTGTTATACAAAGCGTCATGGACTTTTATCGCCCTACAGCGATTGTTCTTCAGTGTGGAGCAGACTCACTGGCGAACGATCGTTTAGGCTGCTTTAGTCTTACAACCAGAGGTCACGGGGAATGTGTAAACTTTGTCAAGTCTCTCAACGTACCACTGCTTATCCTAGGTGGTGGTGGGTACACGTTACGCAATGTTGCTCGCTGTTGGACTTATGAAACATCGTTGCTAGTCGACGAGCCTATTAGTAATGAACTCCCGTACACAGAGTACTTTGAGTATTTCGCCCCTGACTTTACACTTCACCCGGAGATGGTTTCAAGACAAGAAAACGGAAATCCAAAACATTATTTGGACTTGATTGTAAAACATGTTTGTGAAAACTTGAAGACTCTCCAGCACGCACCCAGTGTCCAAATGCAGGATATTCCACAGGATTCTCTGAGCTTGGAAAACATCGAAGAAATGAACCCAGACGAGAGAAACAATCAGCACGAAGAAGACAGACGGATAGACGCTTCTAATGAGTTTTATGACGGGGATAACGATGTGGACAGTAACGATGTAGAAATGGGAGAAAGAGAAAGTTAAATTTTATCACAACTGATTAAAGTACCAAAATACGTAAAATTTTGGAGAAGAATACAAAGTAAGCGTATAAGTTCAAATAGTAGGTTAAGTAATTTTGTTTTTAGGTACTCAATGTTTAAATTCGGTAGTATAGTATTTAAATGGTGGTGTTAAACTTTAGGGACACTCAGGATCAATATATTTTGTATTTGAGGAGGGACGTTGTATATCTAAAAAATATTACGAATTCTAAGAATACTGTATAGGTAGGTATATACTCAAATTTTAACTAATTCGGTTCTGAAGATGAAAGAGGCTTCTAATTGTGATGATAGAATGTTATACCGTATTATTTGTTTGTGGTGAACAGATTGAATTTTCAAAAAGAAAAAAGATTGATACTTTAAAAGAAGCAAACACGAAAAATACACCGTACTACTACGTACTCCAACACAGTTTATCCAATTGTCAACCGAGTATCTGCATTTTATGTATTAGTTACAGGAAAGTTGAAGGCATCTGTATCTATTAAATAAATTGTACCAATTTTTATCTTGAGAATGAGTATTGCTCCCGGTCATTTTTTATCTTTCCTTGAATCTTGTATCTGCGCATAAAAATGCAAGGGTCACATCAATTATCAGTGGGTGATAGGAAGCTCTGAACTAACGCGGGTGTACGATTTTTAAATTGCGGTATTTAATGAATGTTTTTCATAGGTTTTTTTACGACAAAATGCCTTGTGCGAATGATTGATTGGTATAAAATCCAACTTTTGCGATATTCTGATTAACGTCAGTTTCATTGAAGTAGGACATCTATTAAAACCAGCCACACCTAGATATCATCACGAACGTAAAGCAACAAGATGAAATGTTCAAAGGTGATCTTTGCCTAAAAGAAAATATGATGGATGGTAGTAAGTTCATGTGGAAGTGTTGCATTGGTTTCATCGATTTGATTGGTAAACATCTTTTAGGTCGGATGAATTATTGGTTTTATCACTCTGTCCTAGTGTTTTCGAAAGATCAAGCACTAGCCATGAGCATTTAACACTGAATTACAACTAATTTACATTATTGTAGACCTACATTACACCTCCTCATTTCACTCCTACAATGCTTTTATGGCTAAGCTGAACTACTTTATTGATTTAAAAGCTGTTTTGAGAAATATAGCATTTTGTCTGCACGCTGGTTGATTTTTTTCTGTCGTTCTCGCAATAATTGGATTGCAGCAAAACGTGCGTAGCAAGCTTCAAATGAAAAGGATCAAGACACAAAGACGATCTACTGTAAGTTTTCAATTTAAAAGAGGAAATACAAGATGTAACTTTTACCAAATCTTAGGTAAAATAGCACAAAATTCATGTGCCCAAACGCCAAGTTACTAGTGTGTATAGTAAAAGAGTTGAAATTGTTCATCCTTTCAAAGCTTAACCAATCTTCGCCAAACGCAGTGGCGAGCATGGCAGGAATGAAATGTTTTCAATTTTAATGTGCTTCTTTTGTGCATAGGATTCATCAGTGGACGACGTTATTAAAAAGAGGCCAGATGCACGCACATAAATAGGTATAATTTGTTTCTTTCCCATTTAAAAAATGATTATGCCCTGTTGGCAATATTGTAATACAAGCTACCAAACACAGGTATGAAAAGATTAAAATGGAAGAAACATCTTATACTTAGTACAAAATTTAAAGTGAATCGCTCAAACTGGCTTCTTCATCCAAGTGTGAGAAAGAAGGCAACTTGAAAGTTAAAAACGCATGCAGAGCTGTCTCTGCCACCATATACTCACCCTTTTCTTTAGCATGAAACTATTAAGCTATCGTATTACATATGTATACGATTTAAAATGGAAATTTACGAGGAAAAATCTACGCGTTAGCTCTTAGCATTATTATTGCATATACCTACTATGTTTACACCAAACCAGAGAGAAAACGAAAGGCGATATTAAAGAAGTTATACTTTATTAAATGCCAACTGTAAATTGCAAATATTCTGCACCTTCAACCTTTGAAACAATGCACAGTTTTCTTTCAAAGTCCTAAAAATACTAGCGGAATCATAAATGAGCTTAATTTTGGGCGCAAATTCTGACTAAAATGCATTTTGCCTGTATGGGATTTTCTTGCATGATTTATGCTGATCTTTAAGCTAATTTGATCATAACACAATAAACCTGCTTTTAACATGTGCTTCAAAAGGCTATCATCGTTACCTACAAAGCTGGCCCTTTTGTGCAGCACACAACTAAAATGCAGCAATGTGCAAGGATAATTGAGGGAGAAAACTCGTCAACTCTGTAAGATGGCGATAACATATTAAAATGACGATAAAATGGGCAAGAGTAAGATAAATATAAAATGGGTAATATATTTGATATATATATCTTTGATTATTATTATACAACAGTGCCAAAATCTTTCTATCATTATATGCATGTTCTCAGGTTACACATAGAACGCTGTTCGCGTACATACATTAAACGAGACGAGTTTTTTTGGTTATTCATGTTGTTTAGTAAGTTGTGAAAACGCTCTTTTTTGTTTCTTTGTCCTTCATCGACTACTCACTGCTTTACAACTCTTGTCTTTTCACTCTATTATTTTCATGTAACTTGTTTCCTTGTATCTGATTTGTAAAACTTGAAAAAACAAGTCGACATTTTTTTAATATTCCATACACTTGACTGTATATCCTTTCTTTCACATCTTGTATTGCCTTGCATCTGGTCGTTTATCTTTTAACCGAACGAGCGAAACCTGCAATCTTGAACCATAACCCAATCAAGTGAATACGAAAAGTACCGATGAAAACAGACAAAAAAGATTGAATCATACTGATTGTACTTTGATCATGTTTAATTTTATGTACACACATCATGCTTTCGAGTCAACTATGATCACAAGCTTGAGGATTATCGTTAGCAAATAAACATTGCCAGAAGCAGTGGAGCATCTCATCTATGTTATTTTCTGATTCCTAAAGATGACACAAAGGAAAACATCTTATCTTGATCTTTCTCGTCATCACTCGAATCATATTAAGCACATACTCATACCCCCAATTTTCATAAAAAAATCCACCGTTTCATTATATCCCATTGTTTTGCATGGGAGCGTGATTTTGACTGTGGAAAATTGCACATAAAGGCCCTCTGCTTCAAATCTTTTATCCATATAAATGAACATTAGAGAAATACCACAATAACCACTTTTTTCCTCGCTTTTGCGAATTTCACTCATTCATGAAATGCAAACTCAATACATACCTAATTTCGAGAAGAAAATTCCGCGTGCTGCATCTGAAAGCATATCGTGTACGAAATCTTGTCGAACCTGATCTCTTTCCTTGATATTAAAAGCGGCTCATAGTTTTACAGGATATATAACTCGTCAACATTCAACGGTAGCTGCTCACTAAGAAAATCGTGGTGCAAAGCCTCTTGCAATGACACTGATAGCTAGTAATAAGCTTAAGTTACATTAAAAAAAGCTAATAATATGAATCTGCGACAAGCCATCAAGCCATATATAAATGTATACTTATTTTGGCAGGGTATTTTGAATGAAATTTCTTTTACATTACACCAGATATGTTTTCAACTTTGTATTTTATTCCTTAAAAAACTTGTCGCTCATTGTTGGGATTATGTTGAATGAATGAAGTATGCAAACAAGACTGTTTCAGACTCAAAGTCAAATCTTTTAATGAAAATCTCGTATACATTGTATATGTACATTTTGTGACCAACAACTACATTTTTTTAAACAATCTGCATGAGACTGTTGACTGTGAAGCGTATTTTTAACACAGTAACCAAATGTAGCCAAAGAGCACGCGTTGTTTGCTTGATCCCATCTACAACTCTGTGATCTTCAACAATAAAAAAGTAACATTGAATTTTTTTTCTCATCGGTTGAGTGTGTGTGTGTGGATGTGTTTTAAAATAAAAAGTGAATTTAGAACAGTTTGTTTCTGTCTACTGCGCGCAGTCTATGTGGAGTTTTAACTGAATGGTTGTGGATTTAGGGTAGAGTTTTTAATGTCGATGTACAGGGCTATAATCAGCCACTCATTGAAACTACCAGAGGAATAATCTGTGTGTAAATGGAGTGATGATATGAAAAGCGAATCTGAAAACAAAATGTGAAATAAACCATTTGAAAAGTATAAGCCTTCGGTGTAGTACTGACGTGATATCATCGTCAAATCGTTTTTGGCGAGATGCACAAGCAACTTTTTTAGAAAAAAAAATCGTCGAGACCTTGAGAATACTGTAAACCATCTCTGTTTTTTGCATTTTTTTCAATGTTTCCAACTACATCGCTGTCAACATTTTTCATTCATGGATTAAATTTGTGTTCTTCGCAGTGCTAGTGCCAACCACAAGCATTCAATCCCATGATAATCCTTGATTTCAGATAGTTTTGGTTTTAATTATTTGCTATTTTGGGAAACTCGACTAAAAAAAAGAGACTTCCTGTGCGTACACGCTCCGTGTCCTCCTGTCTTCAGATACGACGAAGAAGGCAGCTTTGAATCTCTGATTGAAATGGGAAATGCAGTGGAACGACATTTCATGGAATCCACAATGAGAAATTGATCCCGAGCCCTTGAAAAAAAAATTCACCGCAAAAAAAAAGCCTGCCACGCACAACTGCTGCTCTTTACTCTTCCAAGGAAAAAGGTAACATTTCTTAAGAGGAAGGAAGTGGAAGCTGTAAAGTGCATCAAATAAGCAAACATTGAAAGCAACTGTGTATTTTTTTTATTATCTCGTTTTTTTCTCTGGTTGATATATGACCGTATCAACAATTTTATCCGGCTGCGTCTCTCGTTGCAGTTTTTTTCTCCTCCACTACTGGTATCTCGATAAGTATCAGTTCCTCCAAAGCAAAGAACCAAGAGTAGCAACGTTTAGTTAGTGTCTGTGCTGTTGGCCGTGTCATGATCTAAACTCCACCAGAGTCTGAAAACATAACTCTTGAAAAAAAACACACTAGGATTCTGCCGTACAAGATTCCAGTCTTTGAAAACGACCAAAGCATGATTTCCTTCCTCCTTGTTGACTGTTCCATTAAGTCTACTGGTAATGCTAGACACATTTTTTGTCTTCTAAAACCTCTCATCATCATCATTATCAACAAAACTGCATAAAGTATTAACGGGTAATACCTTCCAAGACTATTCCGGCCATAAAAAAACTTCAGCTGAAAAAATATGACTTTTTTTAGCCTCCTCGCACTCGCTCTTGTCTTCTTTGAGGTTCTTTGCTACATTCTCAACATGCTTTTTTAACTAGGAAGAAACTCTACTTGCAAACCCGCTGCTGCAAAGACACCTCCACACATACACACAACAAACAACACATTTCAATATATAGTTTTCATTTGGCCGTGCCACACGTATGTATGTTTTTTTTCAAGTTGGAGCTGCGTACGCTGCGCCCTAGCACAGACAAGAATTAGTCATATTTTTACTAGCAACAGCATCCTAGCCGTTTCTTTTTTCTTGTTTCCCTGTACATCCATACCAGTCATGTAACACATCCAGATGTAAAAAAAGACAATTTCTTTTTCGTATTTTTTATATATTTATAGAAATGGCAAGGATGGTGGGGAAGTCAACTTGAAAAAGAAAGAAAAAACGGAGAATACTGTGTTCTTTTTTTTTACGTATATTATTATGCAGTATCCGGTTTGCACGTCGCGTTCGTTAGAATACAAAAATGTGTGTGTAGATCTATTTTATTTCTGTGTGGAGGATAGTAGATAGTTTTGTATTTAAAATATTCCATCCGTTTTTGTGCACATCGGTTATAGTGAAAACTTTTTTTAAATGTAAAATACTTCTCTGCAGAAGAAGAGCCGCTGCTGCTCTTGACTTGTAGTAGTTCACGAAGTTATTGTTCCAGTCAACTTAGAAAGACTGCCAGTTTTACTTCCAGAGAGAGAGAGAGAGAGAGAGAGAGAGAATGAAACTGACTCAGAGAAGTGTGGTAGGGATTATTTTTCATACTGAAAAATTAGTGCATCGTTTTAAATTGTCTGCCACCAGTAGTGCCTGAAGAAGAGAAGTGTGCGTTGTCTTCATGGATGGCTACATTTCTGTGTTATTATTATGTAAAAGAAAGTAAAATTAGAGATCTTTTTGTTTTCGCTAGTGCCCATTTTCCGATAAGGATCACTGACAAGATTGAGAGGAACAGAAATGGATTGATGGAAACTGTTAAAGGAAATGACAGAGCACGTTTGAATAAAAATATTAGAGTACAGACAGGTATTGTTCTTCGTAACTGGTTGGTTTTTTAAACGACGAAAGGAGGAAATAGTAAATCAAGTTGTTTTAATAGTTAATTTTTTTATTGATTGGGAGTGTGTATCTGCGTGTGCGGCAGCCGGTGACTGCGGAAGAGTCAATTGAAGTGTCTTTTTGTATTGTGGTTACACGAGAAGTTGAACAATTTTAATGATTGACGATTTTAAAAGGAGTTTTTCTATTCGGTTTGTTGTGGGGATATTTTTTATGGTCTGCGCTTTGTACTGTGGAGGAATAGTTGGGATTAGGTGAATGGAGTAAATAAGGAGGACAATTTGGACGGAGTATGAATCATTGTTGTTTTTCTAAGGTTTCTCAGGAGAAGTGGCTGATGAATTGGGGAAATAAATGGGTTGTGGGTTTGCAAAAAAAAAAAGGAAGTTGTTGGTTGTTAAACATCAAGAGGGTTTTTGATGTGGACGAATGCGATTTGATAATGATGATGATGACGGTGTAGATTTTGGACATCCAAGTGCCAAGAAAGTGTAGTGTTTGTTTAACTGCAACTCTTGTAAGTCGTGTTTTGTTGGAAGTTTTACAGCGTCATTTTGGGATAGAGTTAGGATGAACTGACCATAATGATTCTCATGAAAATGTCAGTCATCAGTGAAATGTGTCACTGTCTTAAAAGCTGATAACTGTTACTGAGGTGGCCACTGTGTCTATGCTTATGCAACAAATTCAGCTTCTAGGTTCAGTCTACTGTAAAACAGACGCTGTTTAAATTGCGTGGTGGTGATTTCGAGGAGAAGCTATTGTGAGATTATGTGTTTGGGACAATAAACTGATAATTGTTTTGTGATGAGTTTGGTGTGTTCATTAGTACGAGGATAATGTTATTATGCAAGCAAAAATATGTTTTTGTGCACAAATTACCGTGTGATTACAACATACTAAACATCGGACTTTCAATCAGGTCAGGACAACGTGGATGGCCCTCTTTGGTAAGCTCATTACTGCATAAATAGATATGTTTACGTGAAACACGTGAAATTTTTCACGTGAAGTAACTCTATGCATAGGGCAAATTGTCAAATTAATCGGGTATGTTGGAAAGAGGTTATCGTTGTCGGAAATGAATAACTATGTGTACGTGACTCTTGAATGCTAAATGCATGGGAAAATTTAATATAGTTTTGAGAACTACTTTTCTGATTTTCAAAAATAACTTCTTTGAGATGGCACTTGAATAAAAAATTAAGTACGATAGTACGAATATAATAGCGCATTGGCGGCATGAATTGAAGGTTACATTTACACATATGACACTTCTGTTGTTCCGTTGCTTCAATTGATGACTTGAAGCTATTGTGATTTTGTTATTGAATACAACTACCAATTGTGTACGATGACGATAGCCAATAAAGAACCAAATCCAGTTAAGCACTGTATACCATATAACGTGTTAACTCTAACTCAACTCGGCACAATCTCTTTATAATAAACTACTAGTAAGTTCTCATTTTTTTTGTATTTTTACAGAGACAACCATTTGCACTAAATCTGGGTACTTTTGAAACTCAACTAGTGTAAAAATGTCCGGCTCAATGGTGGAGGTTCTGAAAACAACGCCAAGAATGGGCCGCCGATCCATGGCCCTTGCAGATATTGATCCTAAATATGTATCGCAGGTATGTCTTCATGGCTATTGCAAAGGTTTACATGTGGTGAAAACTTTGTGTTCTGTAAACAGTTCATTTTTGTCCAATGTATGCCATGTGCTAATTTGCAAAGTCTTTCAGTATAAAGCCAGTTTAATTTTTGTATCAAGTTTTTAGCTCGACATCGAACATAAGCTACCAACAACCGCGAGTGTTTTTCATCTGTGTAGTTCTGGTAGTCATGATTGATGCGTAGGTACATACTAAACAACTATAATTAAGTACTGCAATTTGAAGAAAAAAGTTGGCTTCGACACAAAATCATTCATCATCATCACATATCACAGTAATCACGACAATGTTGTAAGCCGCAGAAAGAGGTTTCAATTAGCTAGCAGTTCAAGTCTTTTTGAGTTTTTGCACGCTGGGCCCTCGCATAATTGCATGCAAATTCTTGCTCTTAGAAATATCATTGTAGTGAGATTGAGGTTGGTGGTACTAGGACTCGACTCCTAAATCGCGGTTTAAAATTGTAAGATAAAGCGTCACCAAGCATCGACCACTCGGCTTGATTAGGAAGATCATAATTTTTTTGTCGACGATGGCTGCCAGAGAAGTTGGCTGTTTGAAAAGACAACCCTGTTGGAATGACATTGTAGGCGTTTCTCTAAAATAAAAACTGGTCACAAGACGTGCATGCTTTTAGTAGCTCATGACAGCTGAAAAAATGACCAATAATATCCATCCTTGAAGTTAAATGTTGGGAGCTGTCAAGTGACGAATGGCCGGGATAGCGAGGTCAATTGGATTTAATGAGTGGCTTGTAGCACATTTGGGAACCGTGCCGTTGAACAACGTTATTGCATAGAAAATTCTCTTTGAAAGAGTGTCATTTCCAACTATACCCTGAAAATCTAAATCTTTGTTTGTGTAGTGACCTAACTACGTAGAAAATCTGTTGAATTGGTTAATTTACGTTTGCTTTCTTTTCACCCATAAAAATTTTCAGAAGCTCATCTTATTTTTCTTTGCCATCATCAATTGGCACTCCTCCCACACTGCAATTTTTTTGGAGCTCTCTTAGAAAATGGTATGTTTTAATGGATGAACTCAATGGTTAGAGACACTCAATTTTGAAAATTGCTGCGACATAACCAGTCGTATCAAAGTATTTTTCAATACAGAGCGCAACAAAGTCACACACAGATTATATGTAGAATAAAATTCAGTAGTGTTGTTTGATGTGTGCTCGGATTGTAAAAATATTCATGACCATATAAACTCACTTGCATTTATTGACAGTAAATATCATTTAGCTTTGAGAACACAGTTTTTCGGATCTGTTGATCAGAATTTATTTGAAGCCTGTGAAAACGTAGAGGCACAACTGATGAATATATAGGATTGCAGTTAATGCATCCTGACATAAATAATTGTTATTGCCGGCAACGTCAACTTTTAATACTTCTGAATAACAATAATACATGATTTACAAAACTGAAAATGCTGCACATATAGGATGTAGAATGAATAAGTGTTTAGCTGTTATGCACTACAAAAGTGAGAAAATATTGTTTGTATCGTTGAATATATTGAATTTAAAATACGCTTATGCATATAACGTTTGAACGCTAGGTTTAGCTTTTTCAAATTCGAACTGAACACAAGTATCTACTACTATGATACTGTAAAGCAGGAGTACACATGTATTTTTTTATTTAGTTGTAATATTTAACAGTGTAAATGTCTGAAAAATTCCGGAAGCCTAACTGATTTTTCTTTGCAATAAAGATTATGCAGATAAAGTGCATTATGACGATGACAGTATTTTATGGGTTTCGCACTGAATAGCTAAACATTATAAATTCAAGAAAAGGAAAATGTTGCCACTGAATGGGTGAATTACGAGTACTGCTCTGTCTGATGTTGGTTTAGGGTGTTTACGATATAATAAGTCGAATTCACTGTTAACTACTTGAGCCTGATATTTTCTTCATCATACAGCAAATCGCAAGTTTATTAACAGAATCTAGCTTATCTTGAACAGCGATTTGAATTGAAGCCTGAATGTTATCATAGTTTTCTCCTTCTAATTTGGTGTTCTACTTGTAAGCTATCGGTGTTTAAGGTAAATGCTCCGTTATCTTAATTGTCCCATAAACGTAAAAAAATCCTTTTCTCCGGGTCAATCTACTGAAAATGCAAGCGAGAACTAATCACAAACTTTTGTATTCTAATGAGTCAACTTTTGCACATCATTTTTTTTGTAAAGTTACTCTATAAGTAGTATGGGCAGCTCATGTTCGGTAATGCCAATTTATCTCTAATCTGATTCGAAAGATTGAAAAGAAAACGTGTACCATACACCATAAGGTAAATATGAAATTTAATGTGGGAACGGTAAAATAAATAGATCAAATCCCTATGTGCAATTTTAATACATGTCGCATATAATAATTTTTATAAAGATATTGTAATGTTTATGTTATCTCATGTCAAAGTTTGTGATCTACATCTAAAATGTAATCAAATTGTTTTTTTCCTCATTCTAGAGTGGAATATGGGAGGCATCAGAGGTGGAAACATCAAAGGGCAGCATCCGCATTCAACATCTGACTGCGGTTGCTACCAGTCTGCGATCTGTTACATCAGGAAGTGGGGCTGCTTCTATAGTTGGTGGCCCTCAGAACAATCCGAGATTTCCCAAGTTGGAAGAATGTGCCCATTTCCACTATGATTACGTGGAACTGCCTGTGCTCAAGGTAAAATCCTGAATTTTCATTTCATCGTCAAAATAAATTACTTTTTTTCGCATACCACATCCCACACACATTTGCGCGTGTTTAACAGCATCCTTAAGTTAGATTTTCTCTGATAGGTTACCTTCTTGACAAAGCAACCTATGCATTCCTATATTTTTTAAATTCTCTGAATTATAGTGCCGTAATTTCCAAACAGGAATATGATATTTCAAAGACAAGTAATTAAATGTTTTAAAAGTTTGGTCCGAAGGAAGTGAAATAATGTTACCTTAATGCAAGCATAGTACTAATGGAATTAATGCTGGTTGGTTCCATTACTAAATTTGCTACGAATCAAATAATTTCATTTTAATGTTGATACATGTAAACTGTTGTGTTTAGCAGAAAAATGTGTATTATGAACATAGGATTACCTATGTGCACTTGGGCGATATACCACTGTTTACAAGCATCATGCAGGTGTTTTACTGTCAACGTTTACTCTATTTTAACGTTTGGAGTTTCTGTAAACCACAAGTAAACTTCGGCTGAATAAAAGTGGTAAAGCATGCATGATGATAACTCAGGGCACTGCTAATACAGTGTAGTTCTTATCCATTACGAGTAATAAAAAACTCACATAAGAGGAGGAGGAAAATAATGATGATGAGGTACCTGAACAAATGGCACTTGGGAAATTATATAGGAATGATGATTGCAGATTTTGATCTGACTCATCTGCCATACGGTCGCTTGTAATATACTCTTGCAGCAACGAGCTCTTTTCTGTTGTCTTGTTAATGATAGTTAGATCTATGATTGTTGAGTCAGTTTTATGATGCTGCTGGTGACTTGTTTGACTCTCTTGTGGTTATGCTTACGTTTGAAGTAAAGATGTCGGGTTCAGTAACTTTTCGTACTGAAGTCCTTCCGAGCAATTATGCTGTCATAAGTTTAGTGCATGGTTTATATGTCTCTACTGATTCATGATTTCAAAGAATTGTTGAACAGGCCAATTGTATTTTTGGTATATTTCTTTTTACGCATACCTTGTCAAACATCAAGTCTTGAGTGAATTAATCCTCTGATTATACTTCCCAAACCTCCTATTAAAGAAACAATATTTTCATGTTGCTATTTGAACATTCTTGATAGATTTAGTCGCATCCTTAACTCTCACATCTCCTCATCAACTTTTGAAGGCATTTTGAGGTGGAGTCTTTGCATTGCTCATCATCTCAAATAAAACCATACTCGTCACTCCACCACCAAGTTGTTATCATTCTTCACTCATTTAAAAAGGAAAATTGAATTCTTGTGTTGATCAAATTGTAAATGAAAAAGTCAACCACTTAAAATTTTAAGAAAATGGTAGTCAGTCTTGCCATTTTGGTAATAAAACAAAAATGTATAATATTAGCTAGGCTTATATAAATAATTAATCTCACTAACTTTACTTTATTTACACTTTTCTATGATAATCTGGAACTAGGAAGAAGTAAAATGAAGTTATACTGTGATATGCATTCAAATATTTGATATGTATGTGTTCGAAATATATGACAAGAGGATTGATGCCTCAGTGATGTTGGGACAAATTTAGAATTTTGCCAAAATAATTTTCGTTTTTGAGTTCGTTCACGTATCAAGTACTTACACAAAAGCAGCTTGAGTTGCTCTTGGAAGTATAGCTTAACACTTTCATTTTCTTCATTCTTTCCTCCTCGCTGGCTTGGCACTTTCATCAGCAAAAATGGCAAGTTTGAAAGATCTTTTCCTGATCCCAAGAAGAAAAATTCTGTTTAATATTTTGTGAACTAATTTTCTTGTCAATGCCCTTGCATTGGTTCATGAATGGAAGAACAATTTTTTGCTTTGTTTTTTCCTACGCGAATTTCGACTTTAAAAAAGAGCCACACTCCTTCAACTGTCTCTTTTTTCTAACTACAACTATCTGTACAAGAGCAATTACAAATGACACGTTAAGTATCAATGATCAAACACAACAAGGAACGAGGGAACGTGATGCACTTTAGATTAATTTATGCATTAATTTCCTGTACAACAATCTAATCTTGATGTCTCGTAATAGCATTTCATTAAATTTTTATCATAAAGTCGAGTTAGAGTGAATAAAAAAGGTGCATTCTATGCAAACCACCAAACAAATTGTCAAACAACGCTCCCAACAGGAATAAATTGAGAATTGCGTGTTTTGTCTTAACTCCCTATGATAACATTTTAATTGAGCTAGGTGATGTATGCATAATAAGTAATATGCACAGTTGGTACACCGGCGAACCTGTAACAGAGGAATTACCTATGTATTATGCTACGGTAGGTAACCAAAAAAAAAGTGGTCAGTTATGGTTATCCTGTCCTGCAGGTTTGCACTTTAAAGAAAACGTTCACTCCAATTGTAATGAAGATCGTGGCTTGTTAGGTGTCGTTGCTAATCGTCCACTGCTATCTTTATTTTCTCGAATGAAAAGCGAAGTTGCTAAAACTCATTAGCATTTAATTTTTGCTTTTTTTCTGAATCCAAACCTTATTGGCAGGTACAGCCCAAGGGGCAGTGAATGATACATGGGAAGTACGGACACTATATTACTTTGACAGCACGAGGTGATGGGCATTTGTAACAACAAAAATGTATTTTAAAAAATAGAGAAAGTCGTGCAAGTCAAATGAATGATGACCAATTTACATTGCTAGAAGCTTAGCTCAGAAACAAGTCAAGTTTGAGATTCGAGAGTCATAAGTTATTTTCTATTGCCCATTATGAACTCGCTGAAATTGTTTTTATTTGATTATCATTGCTACAGGATTAATATAACGAGATCACAGTGCATTTTACAAATGTGATGATAACAGTTGAGGTTTAGGATGACATTCAGATGAGAAGCTTGTCTCACTCTCCTGCTAATTGAAATTTTATTATTATTGGTTTCACCAAATCAGCGAGCAAGTAGACTAGTTAAAATTCCAAGAATTGGGAAAATTATGACCTCTCTCTATACCAGCCTCGTTCATGTACATACTGCAGAGCTTGGTCTAGGGCTAACTTATCGCTGGCGTGTGACGAAACTCTTTTTCAGAGTTCTCTATTTTCTCTTCAGAAGATTAATTAGCGGCGAAGAATTTTTTACGCGAAATATTTTTCTTTAAATTTCGAAATTCTCTTGTAGAAAGGGAAAGACAAAAGAAAATGAAAATATCGAGGAAAACGAGATATGTCACATTTGCAGACCGCTGCACATGCAGGTTATTGTTAATATTATTTATGTTTTTCACAATCACAGTCACCATTTTCTGTATTAACATCTTTTGTCTGCGACGTAGCTATTTTGACTAGAATGAGTCCTGTTTGAAAAGTGAATGTATGGAGTTTCCGAATCTTATTTGTATAACTTTTTGAGCTTGCTGTATCACAATAAGTTACCCGTATGGATATTGATGTTATTCGTAACTTCTATTATACAATCTGTGACCTGTATACCGTTACACAGTTCAGCAGCTACCTAACATCCACAACCCATTTCGTTTGTATTGTAATACGCTATAAGTTCCCTTCTGCAAAGTTCCTAAATCCTTTCTTGCAGTCAGTAGAACTTAGAAGAGCTATCTTATTTATTTGTAAACAGTTTACACTTACTTGATTTCATAATCATGTCATAACTATTATTCTCGTTCATTCTATCCTTCTTGATTCTTGAAGTAGTAAATACTTTCTTTTCAGTATTTAATCCCGTATCACTTGGAACCAAAAATACTGAACAACAAATATCAGCACGCCTATGCTTTCTTGCTATATTGTTATGCAGATGATCTTAGGAAAGAGTTGCGACTGTCGCCAGTAGGCAATGGAAAACAATTCGTTGCGTAAACACAACAATAATCGCGATTTTCTAGACCAGGTACAAGATGCTTCATTAACACATTGTATTGCATTGTTTCGACATTTTTGGGACACGTTTGCACTGTTGGAACATCCGATCAAATGAGACCCGTAGTGGAGCTATAATAATTCAATGAATTTTTGGAAATGTTTGAGTAAAGGTGCCTTAACATAGTGTAGCTTCAACTGTTGATATAGTCTGCCACAAATCACCAAAACTTCAATTTGGTGTAAAGTAAAATGGTCTTTGATGCTGGCTGATTAGTACTCGTTAATCAGTTCATTCAAGGCATTAACAAACTGGTGGTGACTGCACCAGTAGCGCTCAACTTCACGAATGTATGAGTCATTCTTCTTCGTCGCAAAAAATACCCGTGCCCAAGAAAAGGGTTTGCAAAGATTTCTGAATTATTGGAAATACGATCGAGTCATTTCAAGCTCGGAAGGTTGAACGCTGGGGAGTAGATAAAAAGTTGACAGAATTAAACAATTGCTGTAATTCATTGGTACGCATATGCACAAAGCAATGATATGTGAGTAAGTGGTTGGATATATGTACATACTTGGTTGATCTGCTTTGTTCTTACTGCAATTCGCGAACTTTGATTAAAATTGATGCAAATTCGATGGCCAAGCAGGGAATGGGTGTGGCATTTAGGTGGCCATGTCTAATAATAAGGAGGGACCAGCCTGAGGCTTCATTATTTCGCAGTTTGTTTTCTGTTAATTTGATAATATATATGTACATAAGCCACTTTGGAAGCTTGTGATTTTAAGGGTTAAGATGGCTTCAAACATAAAATATTTTTATTTTGGCATTTCCGTGATGAACAATGGCGTATAATATTAATTTTCACTTAAATACAAAACAATCCACTACATATTAGGGTCTACATTGTCTTGCAGGGATAAGGAATACAAAACTGTCTAAAGAGCGAATAGATTATGGCGTTCTGTGACTGATGGATGAAAGAGACTTGAATTTTTGAAAAACTACAATATTTTAAAAATAAATTTGCAATGCTAAAAGCTAAGAAGTTATTGCATGCACTGTGGAAGATTATAGTGTACCTCTCCTTTCCTTCACACATCACATTTTGCAAGAATACCGTAAGCCTGTGAAACAGGAAGATCTGTTGATGGAAATGAGCTAAACCAGAAAAAATTGTGAAATAAGAAAAATATTATGGTCAAAGCACTCGGCAGCTGGGCCATAAAGCTAAAAGTAGTAATAATAGTGTTTCCCCCTGAGAACATTTTCATCGCAAATTTTCTTCCTGCTTGTCATGCAAGAGAGAACATGAGACCGAACTTCGAAAAATTCCATATCGCACCTTGGTTGATTCATATGTAGGTACCATAGACCTTTAATAATTCATGCTATGAGGAAGCCACAAAATGCCGAATACACTAAAATGAGATGAAATCAGATTGGCGGTATTTGGATTCTTACGGTGAAATGAAGAGTAGGCTAGGTAGTTCACGACATGATGATAGCGACGACAAAATAAAAGAGATAACATTGAATTACGTGTACGTGATATTTTTATAAATCATGAAAATGGGCACATCTAAGTTAATAAAATATAAGGTTATGGCGATTTTGATGATATTTTCGTCTTTTCTTTCAGTTATTTCTTAAATATTACTGGTTTAAACACGCAAGTCATGATTTCTAGGTGTACATTATTGAGAAAATGCAACCTAAGAATGTAAATTTGTTAAGGCAATCTTTTTCAATGGCAGTATGTTACTCCACAATAATCATCAGATCACAATGGATTTCTAAACCATATTCATAATCATGATATTATGAGGCATTCAAAGAGCTCTGCAACCGTTGTGATTTTTACACAGAGAGGGAATTTGTTTGTGATTGTCTTTATATTCACAATGGATTTCTAAACCATATTCATAATCATGATATTATGAGGCATTCAAAGAGCTCTGCAACCGTTGTGATTTTTACACAGAGAGGGAATTTGTTTGTGATTGTGATTTTATTCTATTTTTATATTCCATCACTATCAACTATTCACTATCACATTCTGTCACTATCCATATTAATCACAAACGAGTTGAGCACAAAGATTCTCATGAGGACTTCTAAGAACCTTAAATTAAGAGTACTTATCTTCAACAGTTCTTAGTCCCTGAAATGTTCACGTTGGACTTACGAAATGTGCCTAAAGCATAGTGTCACGCTCAGTTGCGATCTATCCAATCAAGGTTGCCATATTGCCGCTATATTTGGCAACACAAGACGGAGTGTAGGGGTTTTGCATTTGTTCGTTACTCATCTTGAGACAGCGGAAAATGGAAGAAGTGGAATTATAATGATTTTTAGGAGGATGGCAGAAAAGACGAAATATTAGTGCACAAATGTAGTACAGGCGAATTTCGGCTTTTCGCATGCATTACCTAAACAATCGATTTGCGTGAAATTTGTATTATACTTGTTAATGTTCTACGATTTCCGGCACTGTCTTAAATTTAAATTTGTGTAGGTTTTCTTTGTAACTTCATGTTTTTGCAGACCATCTGCCAAGAAGGCTTTGTGAAGGTTACAATTTCGAAAACCAGGCGTTATCTATAAACGTAATCGTAGATGCAAATATCTACAGGATCTAAAAATATCTAAGTTCTACATGGAACTATACCTGATACTTGGTTTGGTTTCCTTTTATGTACGTCCCAGACCATTATCAGTTACATGTGCAATGTTTGGAAATGCTTTTTCCTTCAAAATGTAGTTTCCCTGATGCATGCATACAGTGTCATTCTACAACTACGAGAAATTTTTTTACCCGCTAAGATGATAGCAATATAATTCTAAGATCTGATTAAAAAATCCTTTTATTCGTACATCATAAGATGAATGTATTTTTAGACATTTTGTGTAAGGCTTCCGATGTTGTGCTGCTTAATTCTTGTAATGTGAAAAGGTGAAAGATGCTGACGTATCTGCGGCCGGAGTTTCCTTCGGTATTAAGAAACCCTAAATAAGGATCTCATCATTCGTCCCTTTTACATCATTCATTCGTCACGTCTGCAGCTAACGAACCTATGTTTAGATTTCCTCTTGAGAGGTGGAAGCTTTTATCAATAAATACCTTAAGAGCAATATAGTATCTAAAAATATTGACAGCTAACAATTTCAAACGATAAAAGGAATGATGTGTATCAGGATCAGGACATATTTATGTGCGAAATATGCTCTCATGTGACGAAGCCCGGCAAGGTTTCTTTTATTGATTTTGTTACAAAATGCAAATACTTACACAGGAAAAAATCTTGAAGTTATGAAATATGTTCCCGGATTGGGAATACTTTTGAAGTTCTAGATTTAGGTCACTTGAATTGAGCTAAAAATGTAGTTGTATGTAAATGTAAATGCTACTCTATGGATTTGCAAACTTTGAGCCAGGAGGAAATTGAACAGTAGGCAGTGCATGATAGTATTATATAGCATGATTAATTTTGCACACACTTAAAAATACGCAAGATTTAAGAGCATAAATTAATATGATTTTCATTTCTTTCTTTACAGATTGTCATTCGAGAAGACAATTCCAAGTCGATTTCCTTACCGGTGGATGACACGGTCACAGATAAATGTGCTTTTGCGATTGAGGTAAGTAGAAAGAGAGGATTTTCATGGCAAAAACACAACGTCAAACATTCTTGATCGCAAATAAAAGAATCGGGTTTGGACAACAGCATACAAGTTTGGGAGGGGGGTTGCTTCACCAGTTGAAAAGGTTACAGTTGTAAAAGTGAAACTCTAGCAGGAGAAGGACCTCTATTTTCTGGGATGTTGGATTATAAATTAAACATCAGAATTAATGTCTATAGAATCATACAGGTCGTCTGAAATTTTACATCCATGGCTTTTATGATTATAGCTCAAATGAATGTAATGAAACAGTATTTGCAAAGAAAAGATGGACTTCGTTTACATGAATTGAGGCGGTGACATTGTTGATTGTGTAACGTGGCTATCGAAAATGAAATATTAAAAGACACATACAAAAAGTTCCCACCCATAAAATTAGATGGCGAGGTTATGCAGGGACTTCAACGATGCATGTTAAAATTTTGCTTCGGTAAATATTTGATTATCGTTTCAGTGCTTCTCAGGTTTTATCAGCCATAAGCTAAGTTGTGAAGTACTGACAACTGAGCTTCTTTACGTTTGGTCGTAAATTGGTAATGATAATTTGCGAATGTTTTCAGACGAAAAACAAAACTTCAGATAATATTAATAATCTTCCCAAAGGATCCTATCGTTATACTTCATCATTCAATACAGTAATCGACTTGTGTACGTCGTCATACAAAGAGCAATCAATTAAAGTCGAGAACATTTACGTTTGTGTGAAGCGCTGAAATCGCTGCCAAAGATTATTAGAGTTTTCATCTGGTCATATGTATGTGCAGTAAATCCCCATTAGACACGTCATTACTGTTCACTGTAACTACAATTACTGTATAGCAGTGGACAATGATAATACCATGGTATAGTACCCGAAAAATGAATAGTAAGTTCTTAGCTACATATTTGGCAAGCGTGGCCTTATGAAATAAAATCCCTTGGCTGGCTTTGCTACGTTTTCGACGTATCCTAAAGGCATCCCTCTATTGAATGGGAATGCATTATTATCAAACTGCAGGCAACAAAAAATGTGTGTGCAACATTGTACATAAATCGCTTCACACGATGGAATGTTCTTGCAAAACATTTCAAAAGTAGAAGTGTTACGACTTACGACTACAATAATTGGAGGGTAGAAGAAGATGAACAAGTACCGTGCTTCACTATTAGTTTATTCAACAAGTCATGGATGTGAAGATGTTGAAGAAAAACTGAAGATGTTGAAGTTGACGATGGTACGCCTGAAAAAAAGAATGTTGACAATACATAGTACCAACACCAACTCATAAATAACCATCAACAACTGTATGGATTTGAATGCATCCTTCATCATTAATATTAAATTTTTGTCGTTTTGATACTTAAATTCTCGATTTTGCTTTTTTATTTTAAAAAATGCCTCGAGTATTTTATACTCTTCGTTTGACATTTTTCAAATCTTTATAACGCAAAGAAACAAAGAACAAACAATCTCAGTTTACGTTACTCATGTAAAACCAAATTCTTCGTGAAGTGGGCGATTGCGATAAATACATGCTATGTATGGTAAATTGAGAATAGTAGAGTAATAAAA